>APFE031369290.1:127303-253252 GCA_000404065.3 Pinus taeda
CCCATAAAAGGCCCAATGTTGTAACCTACAACTCTAATACCACTTGTAATCAACCCCAATATATCCAAAGAATTTTTTTAAGGAAACAATATAATTTATTTATCAATTATATTGTTAAAGGCTTCTTTTAAATCCATCAATTAATCATTTTTCAATAGCATCAATAATTATTATTAACTTTTACCCTTAAAAGAAATAATTACCACATGCATCTAATATAATTTTCTAAGGAAAATTATTTGCGCATATATGTCATAAAATACAACTCCTAATTTGTTGGCACACTAGGAAGTGTTTTAAAACTTTCTCAATGTTTGGTTTCTTTCACGTAATTCTTGTAAGTACATTTATGCTTATTATTTTAAAGGAATTTTCTCCTCTTTTAATTTGACTATAGGGTTATATATGTATATGTTTTTACATCTTTAATTTATAATTCTTATTGTGTGACTTTGCGTTTAAATTTCATCACAACTATACTTATTTAATAGAAATTCAAACCCTATATGTGTTTTCTAGACCTATTTGGATAACTGTGACAATTATCAACTTTTGTAGCTAATTTTGTTATATATAAAACTTGTATTAATATTTTTGTTGATGGTGTTGGATACAACCAGCATAAAGGGGATTGCCACGATATGCGGTCTCAATTAGACCTCATACTATTTGGTATAGGAGCCCCATCTAAAAATATGGTGCAAGTGCGATTTACTTAAATATTTTTTGTGGCTTAAGTAGTTAGCACGAGAAATAAACGAACATGTGTTTTTGAATGAGAAAGAGAGTGTGCCTTGTGAATTTTTTGATTGAATATGTATACAAGTTATTTTGATACAAGGGAGGGAAAGTGAGTCTCTAAAATATAAGTAATACTACTAATCTAACAAAGATGTACACACATAAACAAAAAAGAATTTTTATACATTATGTGAAGCAGTTCAAATATATGCAATCATCACTAAATAATCACAACACATTTGCAACAAGTTAAGCACCGAGGTAATTGAAATAGTTAAATTTATTTAGTGCATATGAAAGCAAATGTAAATTGGAAACACTAAAAGAATAGTCTAAAAAAATCTACGATTCATGCATGAAAATGTTCTGGCTGAAATGTTCAAGTATTAAGAAAAAGTTCCAAGTTAAATAAGTACAATGAACATCATTAGCTCCAACAGTGGAGGATTAAAGCCACCACTTGCTACCTAAAATTACTATATCTATATTTCTAATGCCTTATGGGAGAAGTGAAGGTTAAAAGTATGTTTCTTGAGTAATGAGAATCCTTTTATAACTTGAGGCATGACCTTTCATATCCTCATAAATCTTGAATTTCCAACTTTTAATAACCTTTGGGAATCTAGAACCCTTGGACTTCCAAATGACTTGGAATTACATATGACTCTTGGAATTACATGTCCTTTGGACTTTTATATATAGATATTTTGTCCATACATGACTCTTGGAATTCCTCTTCTTTATCTTTACAATGATTAGAGAATTACATTATAATTTTGACATCATCATGTCATGTGTACATGACAAGTCACTTTCATTTATGACTTGACTAATTGTGATTGATGACATAAAATTTCTTCAAGAGGTGACATGGTTGTCACTTATATCTTTCCTCTTGCATCAAACCTCCAGTTGTTGATGTCATCACCCTCTAAAGTGTATTTTGTCTCATGAAGTATTTACGTATGCTTAGATCATCAAGATTCTAATGTGTTATTCGAACTCGAATGCTTCCTTTAACTTCTCTCTTTTAGTGATATTCTTAATCCATTCATGTCATATTGTTCTTGAAACACTTGTAAATACAATCAGTCATGGAAGGCAAGCATCAACCTATAAAATGTAATTCATACAAGTTGTTTCTCATGACTTAATAGTGCACTTAGGAGGAGAAAGGAGAAGTTTTCGGCACTAGGGTGCATTATGAAAGGATGAAGGGTTGAAGCTTTAATGCTTTGGGATGGACTCATGTGCTGAACATGAGAGAGAGAAAATCAAGGGAGGGTGCACGGTGTCCATCTGAAGGACAAAATAAGGGCGTTCACTCTCCCAATTTTGTTGTGTGGTCAAGGGAGATAAGGAGTGCATAGGGAAAACTATCACAGGATGAATGATAAGGCTTTAGGGATTTAGTGTGTGCTCATTTGATTTAGAGGGACAAGGAGGCTATAGGAAAAATTTTAAAGGCTAAATTAGTTAGGCTTCAGGGTTTCAAATTGTTCTCGTGCACTCAAGAAGTGTGCAATTATTTTATTCAAAGGACTACACTTTAAGGAATACTTGATTCTTAAGGGTTCAGTTCAGAACACAGAAGTGGAATGATGCTGAAGAGTGAATTATGCGCTCTTCGAGGGAACATGTCACACTTCCTAATAATGAAGGATTCCTTTTAAATTCTTAAGAGTTTTATATGGGTTCACTTATGCAACCAAAATTTGTCTAAGTCTTAAGGATATAACAAGTAGTAGGGACAATGCGTTTAGACATGAAATCATGTGTGACATATACCAACTCACCAATAAAACTTAGAAAATATATAAAAATGGTAAATAGACATCAAAATACAAGTTTAAGAAAACTCCTTAAGTAAAAAAAGAAAAAAAATTGTCGCCACTATTACCAAAAGTGTATTTTTCTAACAAATAGAGGTGTTATGACCTTGAAATGTAATAGAGATGTTTTATTCAATGCAAAAAAACATAAGAAGGATCAAGAACAACTAAAACGTATATAATTACTTGAAATGACACTTTATGATGAGGGCGACACTTGATGTGACAGTGAGGTAGGCTCCAAATTTTTAATTATAGTGGAATTTTGGCAGGTGTTGTATCAAGGACAACACTTGGTGACAAACTGGGTGAATGTAAGATTCTCCACTTAGTAATGGATTTTCTATTCAAGATTATTTCCTTGAGGAGTTATTGATTCACTATTTTGATTTCCTTGACTACCCTCTTTCAACTCGTTTATACGCATAGCCTATCATTTAACTTCACTTGGTTCGACACGCACAATATATGCCATATTGGAATTGTTTTAATCTAGGAAAGGATAATATACAAGGAGAGTTTAATATATTCAAAGTTTCTTTGCTTCCAATAGGCATAGATAGTACCCAAACGAAGTTGCTTTCTTTACCTCTTTGAGTAGGAGGCCTTTCTCTTATTTCACCATTTATTTATTTTTTTACTAGGGATGTCCTTCAAAATTGATTATTTGTGATGGGAAGAAAATGAATCCTATTTTATTGAGAGAAGAGGAGGTTTACCCTTTAGATAAGTATTTATATAACCCTCTTTATATTTTACCCCTTGTCCTCTCTTTACTAGATTGCATAAGCATGTAGCACACCAAGAAGATTTACACAAAGTTTAGGAGTTTAGATACTAGAATATTTGCAGATCTAATATATTCCATGAAGATTTTCATCTTGGATGTATAGTATTTTCTGTCCATACCTATCTCCACCTATGGCATGTTCCCAAAAAATGAAGGAGAACAAATAAATAACCAAGCATTATGGTTATCACAATTTATGTTTATTCCACTAAATAGCTTTTGTTAGGCATGCACTTTTTCACAAAAGGATTTATTTATGTACAATGACCAAGAAAAAAAACCAAGAAACAACATGGTTTGACATGAAACACATAATACTGACACAAACAATAAATAAAAGAAGCAAAAAAAAAAGAGTTTATAGGAAAAGCAACTTAGAGCTTCTATTGGAAATAACACTTCAAATCTCATGCATATATAGGAAGAGGGTTAGTCCTCCCATCTAAGGACTTCAGCTTCAAGTAATATGGCCAACATTTTTTTCGATGGTGTAGGGGCCAATCCATAAAGGATGGAACTTTGTGTGTTTTCCTTTCACTTCACGGAATTTTTCCCACTTTTATACTAAGTCACCCACATCAAAAATATTGTTCCTCGTATATTTCTTATTGAACCAACTCTTAATACAACTTTTATGGATGAAAAATATTTCTTTGGCTTTGATCCTTTCTTCGTCAAGTTAAAGAATGGTATATATCCTTATTTGAACTAAAAAGAAAGGTCCACCTTCAGACCCTTAGGAGAGTTGTAGGGATGGGAGATACAGGTTCAAAGGAGAGATAACTTATTTATTGTAAACCAGAAAGCATGGCAATGTTCCGAGGGAAGGGTTGGGAGTTAAACACTTAACTGATAATGCATTTGTTAAAGCTTTGTGCCAGTACCTTTGTTTAGAGAAATTTATTTTCCCGATTATGCGAACAAGATTTTTGTTTGTTAATTTGGATAAACCATTTCCTTGTGGGTAATAGTTAGATGCATGATTTAATATAATATCATTTCCTAATGTGAATTCATAAATTTTTATTGAAGAAAAATAAGTCACATTATCAAAGAAAAGAGACATTGGAACACCAAACTTGGTTAGAATTTTCTACTTCAAGGAGTGAATGACTTCCTGGTCATTAACTTACCTTAAAGGAATTGCTTTAGTATATTGATTAAAATAATCCATATGTATCAAAATGTATCGGTGTTGCCGTGATAAATGTGGAAATATTTCTTCAATAAAATCTAGTCCCCACTGTTGGAATGGTTTCTTGACTATTACTAGTAGCAGTGAGACTGTTGACTTGTGATCTCTACTCACACATCTCTAACAGGAAGTGCACTTTCAAGCATAAGCATGAGCATATTTAAATAAGGTGGGTCAATAATAAATGGCCATCATTACTTTATCCATAGTTGTATTGCTGACATAGTGACCACCTTTCGGTACATCATGTAGATATTTTACTACCTGATCCATGTCTTGAGGCTTGAGGCATCTTATCGAGACACCATTATGGTTCTTTCTAAAGAGCACTCCATGAAAGAGCTATTAGGATATAGCTTTATGGTAGGTTTCCCTTGTTTTTTATTAGATAAATATGTAGGAAAGGTGTCATTCTCGAGGAATTACCAGATGTCTTATTACCATGGCATTGTTGAGATTGTTAGGGGGACTTTTTCGACATTGTACATCTTTATTTCCTACTCCCAACCTAAAATATATTTCTCAACAGCATCTCTAACTTCAACTATGAGTTGAAAATGGCCATGACCCTTAATGGTATGAATTAGTTTAACTTCAAATCATGTTATTGTAAATAGTTCATCCAATTTCCCCTCTTCTAACCCATCTCTTGTTGCACAAAGAGTGTTTTGAACCTTGGATGAGGTACAAATATGATCGTGTGATATTTAAGGAGACAGGGGCTAAAATATTTTATTGCCTTATACACAACATAAGCTTGTTTATTGATGGTAGGATAATTCAACTCCAACCGCTATAAGTCAGCACTCATGAAAGAAATAAGTTGTTAGCTTCCTTCAACTTCCTTCTGAGTCAATATGGTTGTAATAGATGAATTTAAATAAAAAGTGTAAAGCATGAAATCATTTCCATAATTAGGACTAATTAATGTAGGTATGTCAACAATATCTTGTTTGATTTGAGAAAAAACATCATTTTCCCTTTTGTCCCATTCATATGTTGGATCTTTCTTAATCATCTCTTGTAATGGTTTCACTATCTAAGCATAGTCATAAATGACCTTTCATAGGAAATTAATTTTCCATATGAAACATTGAATATTTGTATTATTCATTGGAAGCAAGATTTGAATTATAGCTTTGACCCTTTCGAGATCAACTTTGATTCCACTCTTTCAAATGATGTGTCCTAAGAGAGTGCCTTCCGACACACAAAATATTTTTTTTAGCTCCCTATAATATTAGTCATTCCCCTATTACTGTTGTCATTGTATCCCTTATTGTTATGGATGTGCCCCTATTGTCCCGATATTGTTATTATTGTGCCGCATAGAATCCCTCTATTGTTATTTTTGTGCCTTTATATTATTATTGTTAGGTGAGCTTGGTGATATTGTGACCCCTTAGACTCCTATATATATAAATGAGGTTTTGTCATTCGAATGACCCAAGAATTGTTCATTTGTGTAACGTAAAGGAGGTTGCTCCCTCAGAGAGGCTGAACTCTAAAATGTTGATCTATCTTTTCTATCTTTTTGTGAGTTGGTTTCATAAGATTTAGTATCAGAGATTTGGATTCTAGGGTTTCATTGCTCCAAAGAGGTCATCGTGAAATTTTCACTATAATGTTTTTTCTACAAGGTTTCAAAAGCCAAAAAAAAACAATTTGAGACTAAATCTCACTGCACCTCCGATCCAAATTTCAGATTTTGTCTCTCTATATTTTCAGAGATATGATCTTAGGAACTTAGGGTTTTTGCAAGCTCCAAAATCTCATCTAAACCAGGTTATCATGGAATGTTCACTATAAATATTTCACTATGAAGTTATAGAAGAAAAAAAAACCCATTTGAGAAGGAATCCTTTTGAACCTCAGCTCTGAATTCAAATCCTGTCTCACTATATTTTTGGAGATAGAATCTGTGGAAGTTAGTCTTTTTGCAGACTCCCTAAGTACATTCCAAACAGGTCACCTTATGAAAATCATCATAACTTTCTCTCAGCATCAGATTGAATTTTTGTAAGAAGTTATAGAATGATGATGTATTGTAGTTTGTTTGGGTATGATTTTCAGAACCTAAGGTTGAAACAGTAACCCACGACACATCGTACACTTTTTCTCTACTAAACTAGTCTATCCTTAGGTCATCGTGGGATATTTGGCACAACTCTTCATTGGAGAATCCAATCTTCATTAGACTTGCGGGGTTAGAAGTACTACTCAGAGTGTAACTGTAGGAAGGAATCTCAGACCTGGGAGACAAAAAGTTACAGAGATACATCATATTCAATATCAAGCTCTGACAAAGTGGAAAAAGGTGTGTATTTTTTTAAAGTTTTTGCATAAGTTTGGTTTGAAAAATTAGTTTGAAGGAATTCAAAGCGCATAGCGAACCATTATTATCGATAATTGATGCCCAAAAGAAAGAAAATGGAAACACCTAGTAAGCAACCTCAAACTTCTAGAATGACTCTTGAAGAAGAGTAAGAAATGCAACATGATATATCAAAATTACAAGACCAAGTGCAACAAATTTCACTCGCACAAACGGTAACCGAAATGAAGATGGATGGTTTAAAGAAAGACATAGAAACTAAGATGGATGGTTTAAAGAAAGGCATAGAAGCTAAGATGAATGATGTGGAAGCTAAGATGGATGGTGTGGAAGCTAAGATAGACGGTGTGGAAGCTAAGATGGATGGTGTGAAAGCTAATATGGATGATTTAAAGAAAGGCATGGAAGATTTTCAGACAAATTTGAAGATAGATTTCACAAAGTTTCTACAAGAAATTCTTACTAATGGCGAAAGGGTAGTAAAGGAAACTCACGATGAGAATAAAATAAATGTTAATCATGATTTCATAGGCTCTAACGTTGGATCGAAGAACCACCATGTTCCAGATATCGATATGAGGAATTTTGATGGCAAGGATCCTGGAACATGGATACTACAGATGGAGTAATTTTTTGATTACATAATGTGTAAACCACACAAAAGGTATGCATTGTAGCTTTATATTTGGAACCAAATAAGTTTGTATGGTATTGATGGGTTTACTCTTGTAAATAAATCGTCACTTGGGCTATTTTTACGAATGAAATGATAGCACATTATGAGGATACAAAAAGAAACACTTTTTTTAGCCAATTGATAATCTCAAACAAAATGGTTCAGTGATGGAGCCCATTGAGGACTTCCAAAAATTGAATATAAGCGTAAAAGATATTCTAGAGGAGCATAGGATTGATGTGTTCATAGGGACTTTAAAAGATAACATCCAACATGAGGTTCACCTTTGGAAACCAGATTCATTGAAGAAGGCATTCATGTTGGGAAGAAAAAAGGAAAGCAAAATTGTGGCAACACGGAAACCTACCACTTACAATCATAAAGATTGAAGTATTACTTCCCCTAGCCATTCACAACCTACAACGTTGACACCACAATCATTGGAAGAAAAAAGAAAAAAAGGGACAGTTTTGATAGCAAATACATTAAAGGTCATATGTGTGCCGAGAAGAAATTATTTTACATAGATTGTGAAGAGGAGGAAGAAAAGGAATGAGAAACATCAAAAGAAGAGGATATACACCAAGAACAAACCCTAGAAAAAGAAGAAATAAATCTGACCACACCTTGTAACGCATTGGCTCGAATTACCACTCCTCAAACTATCAACATAGAAGGGCATATCAAGAAGAACAATGTAATAGTGTTGATTGATTTGGGAAGTACCCATAATTTTATTGATTGTAAGATATCCAAGGAATTGAATTGCTTCCTATATCCAACACTAGAGTCTCAAGTGATGCTTGCAAGTGGAGGAACCATAAATTTCTCAAGAAAGTGCCATAATATAAAGCTATCGATGGAAGAATATGTATTGAATATCCCAATGCTTTACATTCCAATGGGTGGTGCTGATGTTGTAGTAGGAGTCCAATGGCTACAATCCTTGGGTACAATAGCTTTTAATTTTCAAGAAATTTTCATGAAGTTATCTTCAAAAGGAAAGGAAGTTGAATTAAGGGGTATCACAGGGAAACTAGGAGAGATAATCAGCTCTACCAGAATGACAAATCTTATAAAGAAAGAACAACGAGGCATAATTGCACAATTATGTTCACTAGAGGTTCCCACATCGAAATCATCAATTTCTTCATATCTCGAAAATGTCTTGGACAATCATTACAAATTATTTGAGACTCCCAATGGCCTCCCACCTATTTGCGATCATGATCATGCTATTAATTTGATTATAGGAAGTGTTCCTCCAAACATCAAGCCTTACAGATATCCCTATGTCCAAAAGAGTGAAATTGAACATATGGTTATAGAAATCCTAGAGGCTGGTATAATTCAACCTAGACAAAGTTCTTTCTCTACTCCAGTAGTATTGGTTCACAAGAAGTATGGATCATGGTGGATGTGTCGAGATTATAGGGAGCTCAATGAGATCACTATTAAAGATAAATTTCCCATTCCTCTCATTGATGAATTACATGATGAATTGCACGGATCAATTTACTTCACCAAGTTGGATCTATGTTCAAGCTATCATCAAATCACAATGAAGACTAAATAAATTCCAAAAACAACAATTAGAACTCTTGAGGGTCATTATGAATTTTTGGTCATTCCTTTTGGCCTTACTAATGCACCTTCTACATTTCAAGGTTTGAGGAATTCCATTTTCAAACCCTTCCTTAGAAAATTTGTCTTATTATTTTTTGATGATATACTAATCTACAACAAGTCATGGGAGGATCATGTCCAACATGTTGACATGGTGCTCAAACTATTTGAGGAAAAACAATTATATGTAAAGATTTCCAAATGTTTCTTTGGACTAGAAGAGGTGAGATATCTGAGTCATATTTTATCTGATGAAGGTGTTAAGGTAGATCCTAAAAAAGTTAAAACCATTAAGGAAAGGAAAATCCCCACATCCATAAAGAATCTACGAGTATTTCTTAGGTTCAAAGGGTATTATCACAAGTTTGTTAAGAATTATGGCAGAATAATAGCACATCTAACAACATTATTGAAGAAAGATGCATTTTCATGGACTCCAAAAGAAATGAAGGCCTTTGAACATATTAAAGAGGTAATGTGTCAAGCACCAGTATTAGCTACAATAGACTTTACAAAAACCTTTATTGTCGAATGTGATGCCTTAGGAAATGGAATTGGTGTTGCTTTAATGCATGAAGAAAGACCCATTGCTTTTGAAATTCATCCAATCAAAGGAAAGTATTTACACAAAGCTATTTATGAGAAGGAAATGTTGGCAATACTACTTGCACTTAAGAAATGTCGACCCTACCTAATGGGATGACACTTGAAGGTAAAAACAGATCATGACAGTGTGAAATGTTTTTTAGGACAAATATTATCTTTAGAAGAGCAACAAAAATGGGTCACAAAGATGTTGGGTTATAAATTTGAAATCATCTACAAAAAAGGGAAGAAAAATGTTGCAGTAGATGCACACTCAAGAAAGGATGAGGATATGGAAGCATTTCTTTGTGCCATTTCTATTATCCAACCAGATTGGATAAACGAAGCAAGGCATGAATGGAAGAATGACAAGGAAGTGTGGGCAATCATTTAAAAGACACAACAAGATAATTGTACATCTGATACATTTAGCTGGAAAAATGAATCGTTATGGTAGAAGGATCGGTTATACCTATGTAATAATTCCCAACTCAATTAAAAGATTCTTAGGGAATTGTACACCTCTCCCTTAGGAGGGAACTCAATATTTCTAAAAACATATCACAAGGTTAACAAGGATTCTTTTTAGGATGGTCATAAATCAGATATTCAAAAGTTTGTGGAAAAATATTTGGTTTTCCAACAAAATAAAGTTGAAAGAATTAAGATCCCATGACTATTACAACCTTTTTCCATTCCAATCCAATGTTGGGAGGAGGCTTCAATGGATTCTATCATAGGTTTACCCAAGTCCTAAGGAAACAGTGTTATCATGGTGGTAGTTGACAGACTTACCAAGTATGCACACAATTGTCCATTATGTCATCCATTTAAAGTGAGTACATTTTCTATTGCATTTATGGAAAAAATTCAAAAGCTACATGGAAACCCAAAGATTATTGTAACTGACAGAGATCCCACTTTAACTAGAAATAGTTGGACATAATTATTTTCTTGTCATGGTACTTAGCTAGCTCATAGCTCATCTTATCATCATCAATCTGATGGGCAAACTGAGATAGTAAACAAATGTTTGCAAGTATATCTTCATTTCTTTGTATCTGATAAACATACACAATGGGCCAACTGGTTGCCTATAACTAAATGGTTGTATAACACTTCCTTCCATACTACAACAAAAATGACCCCATTTATGGCACTTTATGGATATCATCCACCATCCATCACCTAATATTTAACAGAAAATGCTAAGTTTCAAGCAATGGAAGATCACATCAAGCATTAGCAACAAGTTCTCCAACTCTTAAAGGATAATCCCATGTTGGCATAAAATAGAATTAAATAGTAGGCAGATGAGCATCACAACTAAAGAAGTTTTGATGTAGGTGATTAGGTATTCGTACGACTACAACCATATAAACAAATGCCCCTCAAGAAAGCTAAGAAGGATGATAAATTATCACCAAAGTATTATGGTACGTAGAAGGTGTTGCAAAAGATAGGTACTATGGCATATAAATTCGAGCTTGCTACAGCTTCCCGAGTGCACCCACTTTTACATGTTTCATGCTTAAAGAAGGTTATAGGTGACAAGCTTCCAATTCAAAAAGTATTGCCAAAACATGATGAGGAAGGAAAAGTCATATGGGAACCTGAACCAGTCAAAGAAACAAGAACTAGATAGCTACGAAATTGATAAATTTCAAAGTATCTCATCAAATGGAAGAACTTACCCATTGAAAATCCTAATGGGAGGATGAGAATTATATACAGAAGCATCCAGAACTACTCAATCATTGAGGACAACACTTTTTTGAAGGAGAGGGGCATGTCAGGTCCCAGTAATACTACTTATTCCCCCATTACTATTGTCGTTGTATCCCTTATTGTTATTGTTGTGCCCCTACTGTCCCCATATTGTTATTATTGTGCCCCATAGAATCCCTCTATTCTTATTTTTATGCCCTTACATTATTATTGTTAGGTTGTCTTGGTTATATTGTGACCCCTTAGAGTCCTATATATAGAAAGGAGGCTTTTTCATTCGAATCATCCAAGAATTGTTCATTTGTGTAATATAAAGGAGGTTGTACCCTCAAAGAGGTTGAATTATAAGACATTGATCTATATTTTCTATATTTTTGTGAGTTGGTTTCATAACATTGTTTTCTTAGGATTGAGGGAAATCGCATATTTGAGGGAAACCCCATATTTCAGATGACCTACCTTATCTAATATTTTCTTAGAAAAATAATAACGCCATCCAAATAAAATACTACAGTTGGGTTAATCATGCCATGGAAACTGATGCCCATCACCCTTTGAAATGTAGCATCAACATTCATAAGCATGAATGTCATATTCTTAAGCGTAAATGTTCCCCACTTTGTTGTCACGATGGTTTTGAGATGATCTAGTTCTTCCACTGACACTTGATTACAGCTATAAAATGCATCTAGAAGATAGAACATCTCAGTCCTATAAACTGTTTGGAGGATTTTCCATGGATGACACCAGATAATTATCTTCGTTTGATGCTAGTTAATATTGTGAAGTTGGACACATAACCTTATATCACTAGAATTATTTATGGCTAGGAGAAAATTTGAAACCCAAATAGAATTTCTAACCTTGAAAATGATCCGAGCATCAAGCAAATTTCACAATTCCTTTTTAATAAAGGGTTCAAACGTTGGATGAAATTTCATTAGCTTCTGCTGAAGATGTTTCATCCCTTAATGGGAATTACATATTGGATGATATGAGTATTATATGTCTTCAAATCATTGTAGGTCCATGGAAACACATCTCGGTAATATTTGAGCAGGTAGATCAATGCTTGCTCATGTTGAGTAGAGAAACATGTACCAAGGTTTCCATATTTAGATCTTCTTCAATTTCCATGGTGACTTGTTCAGATGGAAAATTCGAGCTCTAAGTCTTGGTATTAATTGGTCCTCTGAATCCGTTTTGGAGGACATATAATTTTTCCAGTGACACTACACCTTTAGGCATAATGTTTCTTTTCATCACATTAGATGCCTCCTGAAAAATATTTTCATGCTCATCCTCTTCAATAGAAACATATTTTAATATGTCCACATTAGCCATAAAATGAAGTGTATGTTGGTTTCCATTGAAAACATGAAAACTATTAACGTTATCAGGAACATACGGTTTATATATAATCTCTATAAAAACACCATTTTTCACTGGTGAACTTCTAGTGGCTACATTAGCTAATGCATTTGCTAGAACATTTCTATGCCTAGGAACAAAAATGATATTAAAAGCTTTAAAATAATTAGTCAATATCCATACCTCTTGTTGGTAGTTTTTAAGATTTGGTGAAACATAGCAGATAGTATCCTATACCTCATCATTGACCACTTCTAATTCACCAATTACCTTGAGAAAATCTACCTTCATATTGATGTATTCCTTTAAAAAAGAATGAGAACTTCATATTTGGTAGTATTATTTGTGCACTCGAACTCCAAATGACATGATAAGATGTAAATGTTATTGTGTGGGTCTATAAGTATACAAATAGCTCTAGATCCATCCTGCATTTTAGAACCTTAATGGTATATCATCCATAAACTATTAGCTACAAATTGGTTTCTATACTCTTATTACCATTATGTACATCTATGTTATATGTTCCATTAGCACTAGCCAGGGTACAAGGAATGAGCTCCAACTATGTGTCAGGTGGGATGAGTGATGATTGTACTTGATAACAATCATGACCTATTTAAAAAAAAAAAATTATTAAATCGACAAAGGAAACATGCTCATTATGACCCCCAAGTGGTGTGATATTATGCTTCATGTACGACTCACTCTCCACTCAAATGTGGTTGTTTCAACCCTTATATGGAAGCCATAAGTGTGACTAATATATACAATGATAGCCTTTTAATTTACTAGACCAGTCTCTACTGAGGAGTACACCCTATGCTTCAAGGATGTCGACAATTATAATGTTAATATATTGGTGTACCAGATGATCAAATGATAAACAAATAATAACATTATTAAATACACCAATACCTTAGATAAGGGATCCATCCAACTAGATGATTTTTTCATTAGTGTTATCCCATTGAACATTAATTTTATTAGTAATATATAATGGCATTAAATTCATAGATGCAACTGAATCAACCAAACATTTATGGACATTATAATTAAGAATTCCAAAAGTTAGCAAAACTAGGGGATGGAGATTATTAGCATCTTAAGTTGCAACATTAAGTAGAGACTTGAAAGTTCCAGAAGGCTTATGTGACACCTTTTGATAAGTAGAATCTTTGTCACTTGCTGAAGGTTGTGAAAAGGCTTAGAGAAGTAGTTCACACTGGCCTACTATCCTCACGAGCTTATATATGGAAATGTTGGTAAAATCTCTCTTCAAATGTTAAATGATATTATAGTCAATCATTTCACTTTTATTAGGTAGAGTTGAAGTGTCTGGCGGGGTAGATTTATGTCACGATTTTTGAGTGATACATTTGTTTTTACTACTCGTGCAAGCATTCTTAGAAGAAGTAGGATTTCTATACTAAATATGTACATTTTGGACAAGATTCGTGTGTGGTGAGATCCTTCTATACAATTTCTCCTTCTATTTTTGTCATGTCATCTCATATTTGAGAATGGGCCCCTCACTACTCAAACTATAATGCCCATTCTATTTCTGAGGAGGAGCTTCACTCTGAGGTGATGCTTCGACACTCTTCTTATCGGTATTGAGAATAAGATCAAATGTGTTAACTGCATATCCAATACATGTGCTTTCCTCATCCACTACAGGTTCAATTATTTCTTCTATCTGTTCAGATCACTGATTTGCTAGTGAAGTATCAAAAATGTGTGAACCATAGAATTCATGTTGTGGTTGCATTTTGGGCATGTTTTCTCTAAATGGAATTCTTGGTGGATGGAAAAATAGTTACCCTTTCCAATACTTTCAATATTGAACACAACATTTTAGCTCTAGTTAGATTTAGTGGGTTGGTTGTTGTTGTTGTTATTCCTCATGAATGAGAAATATTTAGGGGACTTGCTATTTCTAGAAGCCTCACTTGAGCTTCTCTTTGATTTTGAAACTTCATTATTGAAAGACTTTAAGGATTTATTCAAGCTTTAAATAATAGAGAAATCCTTTTCTTTAGCCTTACTTGAAGAAGGATGAGACTTCTTTTTAGTCTATTCAGATTCTTTACATTCTTCATCATCACTAATAGCTCCAATGGCATGAAAATATTTCTCCACGATGATTTATTCTACAAATTTTAGAGCTATTGTCTCCTTTGGAGCTTTGTTAACAAAAGAACAAATGTTTGTAGGCAAGGAAATTGTGTAATAATCAATAGTAACAAAATTGTGAGGTTGTATATCTAGGTGAAGATTGTTCAGTATACAGTTGAACCACAAGTATAAGTCTTTGAATTTTTCATTTTCCCCCATCTTAATGTTTATGAGCTCCTTTATTAACATCGTAGGGGTGTTGTCATCAGTGAGTTTATCTAAAAATAATTTCTTAAACTCCCTCCATCCATGGATTAATTTGATAAGAAAAATCTAGTACCATGTTCTTGATCTACCTTCTACATTGAATTGGAAAATCATACAAGAAACATCATCATACCATACCTCTAATATCCATGGATGCTTGTAGAAATCATCGATATGATATTATTTCTTAGTCTTATTTTCAATCTCAAACTTTGACAACAACTTCTCTGAGTGTCTGGGAATTCTATGAAGGTTATCGAAGAGAGCGAGTGTCCCTTAGGCAATCCCATCCAAGTCTTGGTTAGCCATGTCTTCATCTCTTTATGCCTCTACCCTTTTCGGGTATGGTTATCTTTCTCTTTCACTATTCAGGCCCATGTTGAACATAAAATCAGCTGGTAGTTGTTCTGTTAGAAAGAACAATATATTCCTCAAACTCTTCATGAATGGGTGGAAGGAAATCTTGTTGAACTATGTCTTCCAAAGACTTAACTAGTTCCTCGAGTGTAGTGAAAACCAAATCTTCCAATCATGCAACTAATATAGTGGTACAATATTTTTCTTTCTTCTTGGGATGATGAGGGAGATTATGATCAACAGGGAGTAAAACAATAGCTTTCACAAACCAATGGGTAATAGGCCAAAGTGCCTAGAGTTATTCATAGGTAATGTTGTAGTCCAACTTGGTACTAGGTTAGGAAGACCCTCCTACTTCTGCAATAGGAGTTGCGATAGTGCCTAGGATATTACTTCCTTGTCTAGAAGATGAATGATTGGGATGTGTATAGTTATTATCCATAAACAATTAGGTGCCCTCCTTGTAGTTCCATAATATTCACAGCGCTAGATATCGACAAAATACAATAGATTTCTCTAATATGAGTTCCCAATCATACCTCAAATGTTTATTTGAATGAAAGCGAGAGTGGGCCTTGTGAAGTGTTCAATTGTAGATGTCTCAAGGCTCTTTTACTATAAGGGAGGTAAATTGATTCTCTAAAATACAAGTAATAGTACTAATGTAAGGGATACACACACACATAAATGAGAAAGAATCATTGGATATCAAGTGAAGTAGTTGATGTACATGCAAGGATCATTAAATAATGACAACACTTTTCCAACAAGTTAAGCATCAAAGTGAAAAAATATTTCAATTAATTTAGTACATATGAAATCCAACATAAATCACAAATGCAAGAAGAATAGTCTGAAAACATCTATAGTTAATGCATGAAAATATGTTTGCCGAAATCATTCAAGTATTAAGAAAAATTTCTAAGACACATAAGTACAATCAACATCACTAGATCCAATAGAGTAGAGTTAGAGCTAGTACTTTCTCCCCAAAATCCCTATCAATATCTCTATAATTCCTTATGGGAGAGTCCAAGGTTAAGATTCTCTTTCGTGAGTAATGGCGATCATTTTATAACTTGAACCATGACCTTTCATACCCGCATGAAGTGTCTTAATTTTCCAACTTATAATGACCTTTGGACTTCCAGAACCCTTAGACTTCCAAATGACTTTTGGAATTATACATGACACCTAAAATTACATGTATTTTGGACTTCTATATATGGATATATTATCCATGCATGTCTCTTCGAGTTCCACATATTTGTCTTTACAATGATTACACGATTACATCATAACTTCCACACCATCATATGGTGAGGTCATGATAAGTCACTATCATTGATGACATTGACTCATAGTGACTGCTGACATCGACTTTCTTCAATAGTTGACATGGATACCACTTGTGTCCTTTCACTACCATGCATCTTTTGGTCATTGATTTCTTCACCCTCCAAAGGGTAATTGATCTCATGGAGTCATTAGGGATTCTCCAATTATCAATATTCTAATGTGCTCGTCAATATCAAATGCTGTGTTTGACTTCTCTCTTTTCCCTATCTTCTTCCTTCATTCATTCCATGTGGTTATTTGAATACCAAAAACTACAATCACTCATGGAAAGAAAAAATTATCCTGAAAAATCTCCTATCCTAACATTTTTATATAATTTCATGTGAATGACTTAACACCGCACATAGGAGGAGAAAGGAGAAATTTTTGGTGCAAGGGCACACTATGAAAGGTTGAAGGGTTGAAGATTTAAGGCTTTGGGATGTGATCATGTGCTCAAATAGATAGAGAGAAACTCATTGGAGGGTGCAGTTTGTATGTTTGAAGGACAAAGGAAGGGTAGTAAGGCTCCTAAGTGCATTGTGCACTCAAGGGAGTTAAGGAGGGTGTAGGGTGCATTGTTAAAGGATGAAGGATGAGGCTTCAAGGCTTCCTGCTGCACTGATGCACTCAAGAGGGCCAATAAGGGTGCAAGGTGCATTGTTGGAGGATGAACAGGGTAGGTTGAAGAGGCTTTAAAGTTTGCTCATCCACTAAAGAAGGGTGCAGTTCTTCACGTTGAAGGAGTGCACTCTAAGGAATACTTGATTCTTCATGGAGCAGTTTTGAACATGAAAGAGGAGTTATTCTTAAGAGTGCACTATGCACTCATGGAGGTTATATGATACACTTCCAAATAGTGAAGGATTCTAGTGCAAGGATTAAGAGTGTGTTTTGTTCTCCTTGCCTTAATGGGTTCACCTGTGCAACCAAATTTTGTCCAAATATAGATGATAGAGAAAAGGGTGAACGCAATGAGTCTAGACATGAAATAATGTGTAACACATACCAAATTGTCAATAAAACTTAAACCATCTTGAGTAATGGTAAATAGACATCAAAGTGCTAGTTGAAAGACACTCCCCAAGTGCAACAAGAAAAGTGTTTTCAATTGCAACCACAATTGTTGTTTTCCAACAAACGAAGGTGTTATGACCATGAAATCTACTAGAGATGTTCTAATCAATGTAAAAAAATTAAGAATGATCAAGAAAAATTGAAACATATAGAATGACATGAAACATCACTTTTCAACCAAGGTGACACTTGATGTGACAATGAGGTAGGCTCCAAAATTTGAATTATAGTGGAATTTTGGAGGGTGTTGTAGTAGTGACAACACTTGTATAAATAGTAAACGTGCATAGTATATTTTATGGACTTTACAACATTAGGTAAATAAGCTGAAAAGTTAAACTAAATCTGTAAAAAAATTATGTTCGTGCATATTCTCCCTCTACACACTTAATGTTAATTTCCATGTTATTTTATGTTAATTTTTATATGCTATACGAGAATGCTTTATTTTTATTTCCAGATGCATATTATTTGAGGACTTAAGTTAGGCAATTTTAAATATATGAAATTATCACTATGAATAGTATAAAAGAAATGCTCAAGATTGACATATAACTTGTTAGTAATCATTGAATCAATATCATTTCCCCCTGTAGGTAATAGATTAATCTCTTAAACGAATACATGCAATAAAATAACTAAACTTCCTTTTATCAATTTTCTATTTCCAACACTAAATATGCATGATATATATAAATGCTCTATGAGTTACATTTCTTTAAATAATTATCAAAGAAACTGCAACAACAAAACAGTGATTAATTCATAATTATTATTTTTCTATAATCATTATAAATTTTAATATTAGCATAAATACATATAGTGAATTAGTAAACAATAACTACATTATTTGAAATCAAAATAGTTGCCATAATAGATTAAATTTGGACAACTTACAGTTGATGCTTTGTCATATTCAATGTGATTATAAGTATACAGTGTAATAGACAAAAATATATCCACATCGATTCTAAGGCAGTATTGTTGAACTAGTGATCATGATGCCATTACTTCAGAAACCTACTTTAATATATACATAACCTAATTAAGGAAATTTTTTATATTGGGTCCTCTACACATACTTTCATATTTTTTCCAGGAAATCCCACTCTTGCTTTCACCCCATTTTTTAGTTCCTCACCTTCAATGGCTACTATATTTGAGTATTGAATAAATTAAGAGGACAATCAATTACCTCTTTTTGTATTGCGTTATATAGGTCCATCAACTTCTTCATCATCCTTTCTCACAACAAGATGATAACTAAGTAGATAAGACAAAGAGTAATAAAGATTTTCTTTCCATATAGTTTCCATTTACATGCTATGTGTTTCTCAAATATATCAATCAAACTTGTTGCTGCTTTCCATTCTATGTACTAAAAGCTCGTCTTTGATATTATAAAGGTTATGGGTTTTCTCAGTGATGCATAACCCCCCATGTTACTTTTTGCAATGCTAAAAAAAGAATATTTAAGCTTTGTCTTCCATTACACTTCCCCATTATGAATAAGGGTCTATATTTCATTGAGGTGTATTCCCTCATTCATTGTGACTTGAACAACATTTAGATGAGACTAGCATGTTATAATTTATTTTTACTCTAATGACTATAACAATGTGACAATTGTGGAGCATGAACAAACAATAATCCATGAACAAGAACCACTAGTGAAATTAAATAGCTTGTTATTCATATAAGCTTTAATTACATGGTGATTTCAGCATTACTATAATATGAACGCTTATGATTTCAATATTACTTTTCATCAATATCTTAAAAGATATATTTTCTTCATAAATTAAGCATTAAATAATTATTTAGCATTCACTCATCTGTGGTGTGGAAAGTTGAAATGTGCAAAGGGCTAATGTATGAGAAGGTGTATAATTGAGGGAAAAAGCATTCACCTTCATCCGAATGGAAAATTGGATCAACCCATAGTATTCATCCACCCATGGAATTTACCCATGTTAGTGTAAGTGGCATTGATCCATGGTATTATAAGTAACATCCACCGATGGTATTCATTCGTATTTTCCTATGGTGTTGTGACGTCCACCCATTGTATTCATTTACCCATGGTATTGTAACTGAAAAATACTAAAAATAACAAGTTGCATTTTGTAAAAGGACAAATTTTCCACCAAAATGTAGATTTTACAATTATTCTCTGTTGTAATAAAAAAATTATTTTTAGTTTTTTTAATGGGAATTCTTGTCGTTTTCTTCTGGCATTTCAATTTTTTAAATCTTCGGGGCCTCCCTACAAGATCCGATTGAGTGGTATCAGAGCAGGTTATGATTCCATGGGAATGAGGTTTTGTGCATATTTTAGTTTCAAATTTTGCAGGAATATTCAACAAACTTCAGGCATGTGCTACATTCTTCACAGAGCATTTTCCTGGGCCAAGAGAGAAGAATTTTTATTTTTTCATTTGTTTGCAGTTTTTGGGCAAGTTTGTAGATCATATCTGAAATTTTTGGTGCAAAATTTAAAAAAAAAAATAACAGATTTGGATTCTTTTTGAGAAAATACCCAAATTGAACCAAAAAAATTAGCCAAATCAGAGTGCAAGGGAGGGAGATATCGCTGATTTAAAGTCATCTATGTTGCAAAAATGTTTCGAACAAGAATTTGTGGATTGAGTCTCTCCAATCTTTTTTTGTAATTTTGGTATAGAATTTTAGAAAATTGATTTTAGTATTGAGCTCCTCTTGAAAAATTACTCATTTTCAAAAAAAATAAAATTGATCGAATGGGAGTTCGGTTGTTGGAGATATCACTGATTTAAAATAAACTAGTTATTTCAGAACTTTTGTGATGACGGTACAGTTGCAGTGGCAATCTGAGATTCGAGAGTGTCCATATAAGGATTTCCAACACGTGAGAAGATGAAAAATGGTCCTTCTATTTCCAAAACTAGGTTATAATAAATATTCTAAGTTATATTGACCGAACTATGTCAATTCTAATTCTAGAACAACATTCAGCGTGGTTTCCATTTAGAAATGTTCCTTCCAACCCCGCTTTAGTAGGCACCTGCTTCACATTAATCAATTCTAGCATAGCAACATTTGGTTTGGGTTCTTTGGAGATGTGCCCTCTCACTCCAAGCTATGTAGGCACCTACTACTTCATCAACAACCAACATCATAGTTATGGGTGAACTGCACAAAATCCTTGTCATCAAAGTCCATTTGCTAGGATGCACACTGTCAATATCACAGTTGGTCGCAAGAATTACAGGGTGTCTCTATCCTTGGATCTTCGTTCATCATGGTTATGGGTCATCCACAAACCCACGCTTCATTGAAGTCAATTTTCTAGGCTGCACACTATCAGTTTCATAGTTACTCATATGCATTACACGGTATCTCTATCCATGAATACTCATTCATCATGTTATGGGTTAACCACATAAAGCCATTTTCTTCAGTATGTCTTCATATTCAACAAAGGTTTCATAGGAGGGAAAATATGTAATGTGGAGCATTTCTTCTTAAGGAGGGAGGAATGATCTGAATGGAAAATCGCATGAACCCATGGTATTCATCCAACCATGTTATTCATCAACCCATGGAATTTACCCATGGTATTGTAAGTGGCATCCAACCATGGTATTTATCCACCCATGGTATTTCAGGTGACATCCAACCATGGTATTCATTAACCCATGGTATCCATTCACCCATGGAATTTACCTGTGGTATTGTAACCAAAAAATACTATAAGTAACAAGTCACATTTTATAAAAGGATAGTTTTTCCGCCACAATGTAGCTTTTACAATTATTCTCTCTTGTAATAAAAAATTTCTTTTTGGTTTTTTTATTGGGAATTCTCATTTTTTTGTTCTGGAATTTCAAGTTTTTAGATCTTGGGGACCTCCCCCCAAGATCCAGATCATGTCTACACAGATCCCTCTTTCACACATCCTTCCAATCTTCTAGAACGAATAATAACTATGGACCCACTGTAGAAATTTCTCTATAGATTAGCTAGATTTGATACCATATAGAAATTCTTCAAATTCTCTACAAATCTACCTCTAATACCATATAGAAAATCTGACTGTAGATTAACCCGATAATGCAATATACCAAAGCAAAATACTATAATCTTCTTATACAATCAATTTTTGGAAGCTTAAAGATTGAACAAGATTGAGGTTAACACATATAACCAGAAGAAGAAGAATCAATGGACATGAAACATAGAAAATACTTAAGCAAAAGCCTCAACTAAAAACCCCATTATCTATATTATCATACAAGGTGGAAATACATCAAAATTACACAAATCCTTTTCTGTCACAGCTAGCCAACTCTTAGTACAATCCTCCTGGATGCTCACAGGCAATCAGAGCTTTAAAAAAGCCTTCTCCTCTTCCCTCCAAGCTCCTATTTTCTTACTTAGTTCCTCCAGGATGATCTCCTTTTGTTGGCATTATGATGCATGTGTTGTACTTGATGGAAACCCACTTGTAGCACCACAACTCACTTGTATATGGTAACTAGATGAATCTACGAAAGAGATATCAGATGTGATAGAATGCGTGACAATTTTGTTTACAAATGTGATAAAATATAGGGAAATTCCGAGGAATTAGTTCAAAAGGCAACTCACTTAGATGAAAGATCATAGTACATCATGACAAAAACAAAGAATTACAGTCCAGACTACAAAGAATGAAGAAAGAGAGGTATACACAGGTCACCTTGACCAAGTTGTGTATACATGTAGTTTAACAGAAAAAAAGAAGCATATAACGTACACATGGACTTTCACAGAAGGAAAAGCACACATACCTTGGAAAACTATCTTTTTGGTTCAAGGTATTTGGTCCATGGCATTTTAATCCATGGTATTGGTCCATGGTATTTGGTCTGAGGTATTGACCCTAGGTGTTCGGTCCAAGTTATTAGTCCTAAGTGGTTTTGGTCCATGCTATTGAGGAAGGCCTAAGACTATAAAAGGAAAAGAAGGTCATTAGGCCAAGCGGGTGCAAGTATTGAATATATTCTAGAGTATTAGATCATATGTGCAGGTTATGAGCTTTTGACGCGATGCTTGATCTGATCTAAGGATGCACCTATGTAGTTGATGATGGTTGATGGATTGGGATCATAAAGTCTTAAATGTATTATCATTATGTGGTTTGATCATGGATAGTCTAGATCTGAATATTGACACATGTTTTATTCTCTAAATGATATGATCTAGGTATGACTGAAGTCTGGAATGTCTGTGAAGTTTTAAGTTACTATTTGTAGATATGTACACTATTTTGCTGTGCTAAAAGTATGTAAACATGCTAGTTCGACACATTGAAGTAGCGTATACCTTATGAACTATGATGATTGAAGTTATGGTTGGTCCTCGTTGTTGATGTAGAGTTTTGGGTTTGGCTTTATGTTCTGGTGACTGCATTCTGGTGACAGTTTTCAAATTGATTGGTTGTGATTTGCTTCAATAATGATGGATGAGATCTAATGATGGATCAGGATCATAGTGACTTATTATTATGTGATCCAATGGGCTAGATTTGATTGCTAACACATGTTTTCTCCTTTATATGTGATGATCTAGGTATGTTTGAAGTCGAGAAGTGCTGGGAAGTTATAAGTAAGTATTTGCAAATTTATACGCTGGTTCACTTTGATGAAGTTGTGTATACACACTAGTTCGTCTCTTCCAAGTTGCATATACACTATGATGCATGGTTTTGAGGTTACAGTTGGTTCTAAATAATGATGTAGTGTTCTGGGTTGAGATCTATGTACCGGTTACAGTGATCTATCTGTTCCATGGGATTTGTTGAAGTTGATTAATTATGAATGAATGGTTGATTCAGTTGTGTTAGAGGTTCAGAGGTTGTCAGTTATTGATTAAGGTTGGTTGATTCAGAGAGTGATGATTGAGTTTATGTGTTTGGTTAATGCAGATGTATTTAATGGTTGTAGTGTAGTGGTGATTGATTTTGAGCTTCAATGTTGATAATGGGTCTAGTATGAAAATTAGATGAAATGAGGCCTTCATGTGTATTATTGTGTACCTAGAGCATCTAGTCAAAGAATTTACGAAATGTGGTCCTTGGAGGAAGAGAGAAGTTTGTAGCCTTCTGTAGGTCAGCACCTACGTACTAGTAAACATATTGGCTAGTACAAGAGCTAGGGGGTTATAGCTCCTTTCTAGTAGAAGTTGGAGAACAAGTGAATTTAGTAACCTTCTGCAGGTAGAAGCTTGCATGCTGGTATGAGTATGCACTAGTACAATGTTGTAAACATATTTTCGTATTATGAAAAGAAGACAGAGATGACAGCAGCATGTGGTTTTCACCCACATTGGGTTTCCACCTTAAATCTTGGTGTTCATGTGTGTTGTTTATGTGTGATGGTTCTTTCTGTTATTAACTACACATGGTTACTATTTAATGTTTAGAAAAGTAGTGATGCACAGATTAAAGATCAACATATGATGAATTAACTAAATCATTAGTTTGCTGGATATACGATTGTTTCCTTAAACAAGGTTGTGTGTACACATGGGTTAGCTTCATTGAATTAGCGTATATGAATTTGAGTATGAAGAGGAAAAAGACTATTGACTTGACTAATACTAATTCATCGTGCCCCACCCCCCCCCACTTGAGTATTATTTCCAGCAATTGGTATAAGAGCAAGTGCTTTGGTAGAAGCTTGATCGCTTGAAGGAGATCTGTAGAACAATGGGAAAGAAGCTAAAGAAGAAAGTGCCTCATAAGAAGAAGACATCTCAAAGGAACTATGATAGTGTGAGAATTGATTATGGATTATGTGGAAGCAACTCTTCAAATTGAGAATCACCTCAGAATGAAGATGAACAAGCAAAAGAAATATCAGGTATGAATTTGTTATCCTATGGTGATACATTTCTCCATCCATTTGAAGATGATGGAAGTGATAGCGAAACAACTGAATTTTCTCTTACGGGTGAGAAACAAAGATATCAAATAGAGGCAAAATTTAAAAGGCCTACAGAGAAAATTAGCGATCGATCTATTGGACAAAAGGGAATGTGCCTTCAAAGAAGAAGCTACCAATATAAAAGCTCAACTAGAGGAAGGAAATAAGGAAAAGGAAGATCAACGTGAAAAGATACAGGATGAACTGACATCATTAAGAAATGAAGTAAATAAAAGGAGCACAAAAATCAAGAAACTCAGATATAGATCTAATTCGTATGAAAGACTTGAAGCTAAGATCCTCTCTCTCAAAGAAGATCTTGAAAAAGCAAATAAGAAGAATGAAGAACTACTCCAAGGTCTTGAAGAACAAGAAAACAAAGTTCTTGAATTAAGGCAAAAAGTGGAAGAAGTAAGAAAAGCTGAATAAATCATGAAGAAAAAGTATCTTGAAAAGGAAGAGAAATATCAGGTTGAGGTAAATATACTAAAAGGTAAATTAGAAGAAAAGGATAATCTTTTACAATTTCAAGATAGTACTAAGATTTTGGATGATATTGTTAGTAGTCAGAGGTCTCCTGCCATCAAATATGGTCTTGGTTTCCATGAAACTGTTTAAGGTGAATCTAGCTCACAAGCTAAGGCAAGGAACTCTAATGTAAAACCTGAAATGCTCAACAAGGAGATTAGAGGTCAACTCCATCAACAACCAAGGAAAGAAATTCTTCAAAGAAAATCTTCTACTCCTAAACACGGAAGTGATAGTCTATTATTTACCCAAATGAATAATGTTGAATGTTTTATATGTCATCATGCTAGACATGTAGCAACAAGATGTGGAAGTAGAATGGTTCAAGACTATCACACAGAAAGGTCATCATCTTCCAGGTACTTCAAGGGATATTTTTTTTCTTGCAATATGTTTGGTGAGAAAGCCACTGATTGCTATAGAAAAAACATGAAACATGTAAGATGTTATGCATGTAAAAAATTTGGACATATAGCAAACGAATGCAGGAGGAAATTTCAGGCACCATACCAAAAGGAGAGATCATGATCAGACTCAAAGATATGGAAGAAGAAGGAAGTAGAGTCACAAAAATGTGGCATGGCATAGTGTATAGACATAACAGACTCAGGGGGAGCTGAAAGTGTGAAAATTCAATGTTCTAAATCTGATACGCAAGTTTCATGAAGATAAGTTGTGTATATACGGGAGTTCAAAGCTACACATTTGCGTATATGTGGTTTGAGAAAAATGCAATTGGACAGACTTAGAAAAACTAATTTGATATGATTCAAAAAATTATCAGTTATCTTTTCTGGCATGATGATAGATGACTATAGTATGTGGATGTTATTTAGAAGTGCTTTTGATCCTCACAAGTTGTTGATAGCTTGATGTATATTTGATTGATGATGATGCCTTGATACTTCTTAATAATATATGCAATGATCAGATTTAACAACGAACAAGTGGAACAGGTTCAAGGGGAGAACATGCTATGCTTCTAATAAAGCATTGTTGGCATTATGTTTAGAAGTCTTCGGTACCTAATCAATGATGATGATGCTTATATGGCTAAATGATATATCTTGATATGTTACAGTTATGAGTTTCCCATGATAAAATCTCATATGATACTTGTGGTCACATAGTTGGTATTCAGATGAGATTTATGGATGATTGTGGATGACTCTCTGATCATGGTTCATATATGTTGCTTACATGATGATCTTCATAAGGACAAGGAGAAGTACAAAGCTTGAGTACACAACTTCACTATTTGATGATGAGCCACTCATTTCTTTTATGTTGTTGTGACCATGCCTTCAAAAGATCATATGGTGCAGTTAAGATGTAGGATTCCTATAGTTCTTATCTCTCAGATGGTTGAGGATTGTTGTTGTTGATGATATCAAGAAATATTTATAAATGACGATGAACACATGGTTTTCTAGATACATATTGCTATCTCTTTGATTGAAATACAGTATGCTGAATACAAGGATGATTACTTAAGTTTCATATTTATAAATATTATTGGTTGGCCAAGAAAATGGTGCTATCATAGGTTGCATGAAGACATAGATATTTGAAGACATGGATATTCGAGACATGGCTTACTTAGACACATAATGATGATGAGTTCTTACCTTATGATGATAGGTTGATACTCACATATGTTGATTATCATGGTTGATGCTTATTAGATGTGGGATGTTCCCTAGTGATGATACATGGTTGATATATTGAAGGTTCTTGTGGAAAGATCATGCAGTACTTGATGATGATGATGTGAATGATTTTGTGTTATTTCTTGGAGATATGACATATGCTTAGAAGGCTTATTTTACCAAGTAAATGAAGCAAGTTGATCTTGATGAGATCAAGAGGATGAGTTGATATCTATATGCGGCATACTTTGTCACAGGTTGATGATATTTACACTGTCATATCTTGGGAACTAATGATGAACATATACAGGTTGCTCGTTTGGATGCTCTTGATAGATGCTTATGGTGCAAATCACACATGGCGTATATGAATATCATGGTATTATTTAGACATTTGGTCTTTGCTATAAATGTCATGTATATGATTCGATGTAAAGGGCATATAAAGACCCATGATGTAGTAATTTATCTTTGTCTCTTGTAGTCTTTTGATGAGTCCTTTTTGGTCATTTATATCATGTATAAACAATTGTTATATCCCCACTTGGTTGGGAGATTGATGTATGTATCAGTCGTTGGTGATAGGAATGTCAAACTCACATAGTCGAGTGATAGAGACATCTTATTCTTTTGGAAAATATTTGTAGACTCTGGATGTGCTCAGGGGGAGCATGGATGATATAGCGCATCTCAGCATGTACAAAGAGGGAGTTTAATCAGAAAATTCAGCATGTGCTTAGGGGGAGCATCATCAATGTTTATATTGAGCTGTTCAGATATGGAAGTCATCTTTTTTATCAAATCTTTACCATTGATATCAAAGGGGTAGAATATCCTAGTCTGCTTTTCCCCCTTGATGTCAAAGGGGGAGAGTATTTTGGTGTTTCTTGTTCTACAACATGCAGTAATCAACATAAACATGGTTGCCATCAACTTCAAAGGGGGAGATTGTTGGGATTATGATGCATGTGTTTTACTTGATGGCAACCCACTTGTAGCAGAACAACTCACTTGCGTATGCTAACTAGATGAATCTACAAAAGAGATATCAGGTGTGATAGAACACATGACAGTTGTGTTTACAAATGTGGCAAAATATAGGGCAGTTTAAAGGAATCAGTTTAGAAGGAAAGTCATTCAGATGAAAGATCACAGTACAACATGACAACAATAAATGATTATACTCTAGACTACAAAGAATGAAGAAAGAGAGGTATACGCAAGTTCACCTTGACCAAGCTGCATATACACGCAAGTTAACAGAACAAAAGAAGCGTATAATATACAAGCGCACTTTCACAGAAGGAAAAGCATGTATACCTTGGAAAACTAAGATTTTTGTCTGAGTTATTTGGTCCATGGTATATTGATCCATGGTATTCGTCCATGGTATCTGGTCCGAGGTATTGACCCTAGGTATTTGGTCGAAGGTATTGGTCCTAAGTTTTTTCGGTCCATGGTATTGAGGAAGGCCTAAAGCTGTAAAAAGAGGAGGAGATCATTAGGCCAAGGGGGTGCAAGTATTGAATATATTCTGAAGTATTAGATCATATATGTAGATTATGAGCCTCTGAAGCGTTGCTTGATCTGATCTAAGGATGCACATATGTAGTTGATGATGGTTGATGGATCGGGATCATAAAGCCTTAAATTTCTTATCATTATGTGGTTTGATAATGGATATTCTATATCTGAATACCGACGCATGTTTTATTCTGTAAATGATATGATCTACATATGACTGCAATCTGGAATGCCTGTGAAGTTTTAAGTTAGTATTTGCAGATATGTACGTTGTTTCGCTTTGGTAAAAGTGCGTATACACGCTGGTTCGGAACATCGATGTAGCATATACATTATGAACTACGATGTTTGAAGTTACAGTTGGTTTTGGTTTTTGATGTAGAGTTCTAGGTTTTTCTTTATGTTCTAGTGACTGCACTCTCGTGATAGTGTTCAGATTGATTGATTGTGATTTCCTTCAGTAATGATGGATGAGATCTAATGATGGATCAGGATCATAATGACTTATCATTATATGATCTTATGGGCTAGATATGATTTCTAACACATGTTTTATCCTTTATATGTGATGATCTTGGTATGTCTGAAGTCGGGAACTGCAAGAAGTTATAACTAAGTATTTGCAGATTTATACGCTAGTCTGCTTTGATGAAGTTGTTTATTGTTAAGTTATGATATGTTCTATGATTAGAGAAATTTAATTTTCTTTCTTATTATTATTCATAGATTAGAAATCACATGTGCATAAGTAAAGTGCAAATAAAACATTAAATGATCAACAGAAAGCAAGCCAAAATAAGAGACACAAAATGTGGCGTCTAGCGAAGGACAAACCCCACAATGTGTGGGGAAACCCTATGATAAAATATTATTTTATCTTCAATAATTCAACAGAGAGAAATAGTACAATAAATCTGATTTATATCAACAGTAGCAAACCCTAGATCAACAACATCGGCATTAGCAACTTCATGTTCAAAACTAGGGCAGTCGATATCTCACAAACCGACCGTTGGATTGGCTTAATTCCACCACAAAAAAATGCGGCCTTAAGAGGAGGTTCAGATGGGCCTACAACACAGCTCAAAAGAGGAGGTTTGATGGTCAATTCTGGTCAAGGTTTGGATTTGTAGTTGCTACTTTAGGTTTAGCAGCTTCCTTCCACATGTGAGAGAGAGACTCTTTTCCGCACAAGTAGAGAAGAGGCTCTTTTCTACACAAGAGAGAGAGAGAGAGATGTGATGAGATGGCTGAGTGCAGATGACAAAAAGTCCTCCTATATTTATACACAACTATTGATGTTTGAATAGATGCCATTGTTGGGCTTCTGACCCTACATGAGTTGTAGGTCGGCTTGATAATAATTCCATAATCAAAATAAATTCATATCTCCATACATACTTATCAGAATTGGATGATCTTTAGATCAATCCTACACCTCTTGATGAGATGAACCTAATAAGAATATTATCAACCATGAATAAGATGATCCTCATGGTGTTTGGCCCTAGTTTCAAATTTTAACACTCCCTCTCAGCTAGGGAGAACTCCATCTGCAATCTATTTATTGATCGCTACTATTCATCCATAAAATGCACTACCCTGTACAGCTTGACCGTTGTTTTTCTCTGCTCTATCTTTCTTTCTCTACTCCATTCTACTTGCTCTTCTTTATTCTATTCTACACTGTTATGATCTGCTCTTCTATGCTCTACTTTGTTCTGTTCTGCTACTCTTTTGTCTGAATTATGAAGAAGATGAAATGATCAAGGATGCATCATATTGACTCAAAGTCAGTCTCGAAGTAAGTACCACTGGTCCCAAACTAGTCTCAACCAACCTGAAGGCAGTGTCATAGTGACTACAACTCCTACTACTTGTCCTAGACTAGTATCATCCTCTACTTACTCAAAGTCAGTCTTAGAGTGCATACCACTAGTCCCGAAAGAGTCTCAACCAACCTAAAGTTAGCGTCATAGTATGTACCACTCCTGCCACTGGTCCTAGACTAGTATCATAGTCTCAAAGAGTGTACCACTGGTCCTAGACCAGTCTTAACTGACCCAAACCCAGAGTCATCGTATGTACCACTTTCACTGGTCCCAGAGCATTCCTGCACTAACCTGAAGTTAGTCTCAGAGTATGTAACGCTGGTCCCAGACCAGTCTCAACTGGCCTGAAGTCAACGTCATAGTGGGTACAACTCCTGCCACTAGTCCCAGACCAGTATCATTGATCCCAGATCAATGAAGGCAATCCTAGTGTAGGGAGTACGGTAGATACAACGATGCATCCATTAGTACTACTATGGTTCCTCGCTTCATTTCCCTGCTCATTGATCATATGAGAGGTACTTCCCATGGGTCCGTGACTACATGAGTAGGATGCCTTGACAGGAGAATTTAATCAATCCCATCCTCACAAGAGAACTAATCATCCTCCTACACAATCACCATGGAGAACACATCATCTAGGCCTCATAGGAGAACTAATGATCCTACTGCATAGCCATCATGGAGAACACATCATCCAGACCTCACAGGAGAACCAATCATCATGCTACATAGTCGCCACGTGGTGTACATGTACACCACCAGGGGATAGTGAATCACCTTGTGGTCATATTTCACTCCAAGAAGTACCTCACACCCCCTGAAGCTCCCAAAGCTTAATGCATCATATAAGACCATCATCGGAGGGTCCTTGAACAACTCCAAATTGTTCTCAAAAAGTCAAGAATCTGCCTTTTCCTAGGGGCTTTGTGAAAAGGTCAGCAACTTCTTCATGTGTACTGATATGTTGGAGCATTGTAGCTCTCCACTACACCATATATTGAATATAGCGATACCTGATATCGATATGCTTGGAGTGATCATGAAATATGTGATTTTATAACAGATGAATCCCACTCTGGTTGTCACATAGGATCACGGTGGTATATAATGAATATCCAAACAGCTTAGTAAAGAGCTTTCGCAACGAGACTACCTCACAAGAGACCATGCTAGCAACAATATATTATGCTAAAGCCAAACACTTATGCTTCCTTCTCATCTAGGATATCAAAGTAGATCCCAAGGAGAAATAACACCTGGAAGTGCTTTTACGATCCTCCACATTGCTTTCCCAATTAGCATGAGTATATCAAAGTAGTCTCACATCCTCAATAGTGCATCTTATCCCATAATTGATTGTGCCACGAAGATATCTCAACAGATTCTTGGCACCAATCCAATGTATGTGGTGAGGTTCAACCATATGTTGACTCAATGTGTTGACTACAAAGCATATGTCTAGATGGGAGTTCACTAAGAACATTAATGCTTTGACGAGTTGCCAATACTTGGTAGCATTTCAGAAAACATGTCTAGCAGCACTACCGCTTAATTTCTTGAAGTCAAGCTCCATCGGGGTAGTTACAAGCTTGTAGTCCACCATACCAAATCCTTCCAATATCTTCACCACATATTTTCCTTGAGATAGGAAAATTTCCCCTAGCTTCTGTCACACTTCAAGTCCTAGGAAATAATGCATTAGCCCTAAATCCTTCAATTCAAATTCAGAAGCCAACACTCTCTTACATTTGTGAATAAGAGGATCTGCATCTGTTAAGAAGAGGCCATCCGCATACAACACTAGTATGAGAGGTTTTTGATCCTCAACCTTAAAATAAAGGTTAGGGTTGGCTTCACTCCTAGTGAATCCTAGTTTCATCGAGTAGCTATCAATCCTCTCATACCATGTTCGAGGTGCTTGTTTCAGTCCATAGAGAGCTTTCTTCAACTTGCATACATGATATTTTCGATCATAAATCTCAAATACTTTGGGTTGCTCCACGTAGATATATTCCTTGATCGAACCATGCAAGAACAAAGTCTTGACATACATTTGATGTAGGCTCCATTCTTATGAAGCCCCAAGGGCTATGATTGAGCTGATGGTCATATATCTGGAAATAGGTACAAATATCTCGTCATACTCTCTTTCTTTCGGTTCCCTAGTGTCAGCTTTTAGCGAGCTCCTTACGGTTAACATTTCTCCAAGATCCTTGGAACCCAGTGCTTGATGAGGGCATTGGTTTTGTACATATACAACAATGTTTGCAGCTTCGGCCCATAGAAACTTTAGAAGTCTTTGATCATGGAGCATGGCATGTACAACTTCCAAAATCATACGATTCTTCCTTTCTGCCACATAATTCTTCTTAGGAGTATGTGGTGTAGTAGTATCCCTCTTAATGCCAGCCTCAGATATGTCTGAGTGAACCAACTGTAATATATCGAAGGTTTTTCTTTGGCTTGAGGGGAATGGTCCCCTTTTGAGCCTTGCTTCCACACATCTTGGACATACACCTTCTTTCTCTACTCGGAATTTGGGCATCCCCCTCACCATTTCTCTTACATCGAGTAGAGCTTTATAATGAAGGTGGGAAAACCTGAAGGTGGGAAAACCTCTGATGCTGAAGTTCAGACTAAAGAGATGTGTCATAAGACATGACACCTAGCGGACTTCCACTGACTTGATATAATGAATAAATATGAAACCCAATAGTAAAGGCATCTTTAACATTATTTTTCCATATATGTACCTTACCATCACTGAAGGTTACCTTGTACCCTTTTTCTTCCATTACCGAGATGGACACCAGGTTCTTTTTGAGGTCAGGTACATATAATACATCCTCTAAGTGAATCGTATTACCTTCATTCAATTTGAGAGATACATTGCCTACACCTTTTACAAGATATTTCATATTATCTCCAAGGTCAATTTCCAAGTTAGTTTCTTTCTCTATCAGATTATGGAGAAATTCTTTGTAACCAATGAAGTGCCTTGAGGCACCACTATCAATAAGCCAAATTCCCATTGAGCCCAAATGGGCAGAGGTAGATAGAGTAGCTGGTAGATAATGTTCATCCTACTTATTTTCAACAATGTTGATTCATACCTGGAATTTCTAGCCTTCTTGAAGGGTTGTCCACTTCCTTGGTTTCCAACACTACTTTTACATTTGCTATTGAATTTTTCATTCCTTTGACTGCCATTAGACGGATTTTGATCATTGTCCTCGTGTGAGTTCTTTCTTTCAGGGCACTCCTTTGCATAGTGACCTGCTTTATCACAGATGTAACATCATCATTTTCTTCCACACTTAGGTCCAACATTTCTTTTTTATTCAGTCCCAGAATTATTTCTTTTCTTAGCATGAGACGAAAAGGTAGCAGGAGGACCTTTAGGCATGGGTATTTCTTGCTCTTCTACCCTTGTTTCTTATTGTATGCATCTAGCCATTAATTCCTTGAAACCAAAAATTACATTATTGTTCAGAAGAGTAGTCTTGAACACGTACCATTGGGATGGTAATCCTCTAAGAGTCATGAGTGCCATTTCCCTATCAGTAATAGTCTCCCCAATATATAGGAGATCATTCTTGATCTTGGTGATTCATAAGAATTATGCTTGCATAATCTCATCTTTACCCCTCTTAATTTCCTTTAGCTTATTTCTAAGAAACAAAACTTGATTTGCATCATTAAGTTTAAATAAACTCACTAGTCTATCGCAGATTTAATTGGAGGTGTTTATGTCAGAGATGTAGGCCATCAAGCACTTGTTGATAGAGTCCCATATGATCTTCTTTGTTTTGACACCTTCAGTTTCCATTTTTTCTTGGCAGGATTGGATGCATTTGATGGAAGCTCAACAATATTGCCTCTCAAATGGTCCAACACCCCTTGATCTTCTAAGGTTATATCGATAGACATCTTCCATCCATGATAGACATCTTTGTCATGGAGCTTGTCATCGGCAGGAAAGAGTGATGAGGACCCCATAGTTCTTTTAGGATAGCCTTGCCAATCTTATCTTTGGTGATTGCTCTTGTTCTTGCTCGGGCTTTGTCTTCACCTCTACTCTGATACCATGTTAAGTTATGGTATGTTCTATGCTTAGAGAAATTTACTTTTATTTCTTATTATTATTCATAGATTAGAAATTACATGTGCATAAGTAAAGTGCAGATAGAACATTAAACAACCAACACGAAACAAGCCAAGAAAAGAGAAACAAAATGTGGCGGGTAGCTAGGGACAAACCCCACAATGTGTGGGGAAACCCTTTGATCAAATCTTCTTTTATCTTCAATAATTCAACAGAGATAAATAGTACAACAAATCTGATTTATATCAGTGGTATGAAACCCTAGATCAGCAACATCAACATTAGCGACTTCATCATCAAAACTAGGGCAGTCGATATCTCGCAAACTAACCATCATATCAGCTTGATTCCACTGCCAAAAAATGTAGCCTTCAGAGGAGGCTCAGATGGACCTACATCTCAGTTCAAAAGAAGAGGTTTGATGGTCAACTATGGTCAAAATTTGGATCTATAGATGTAGCCTCAAGTTCAACAGCTTCCTTCCACATGTGTGAGAGAGACTATTTTGTGCGCAGTAGAGAAGAGCCTCTTTTCTACGCAGGAGAGAGAGAGAGATGTGATGAGATCAATGAGTGCAAATGAGGAAAATTCCTCCTGTATTTATACACAATTGTTGATGTTTGAATAGATGCAACTATTGGGCTTCTCAACCTACATGAGTTGTAGGTCATCTTGATAATAATTCCATAATCAAAATAAATTCATATCTCCAAAAATACTTATTAGAATCGGATGATCTTTAGATATATCCTACACATCTCGATGAGAGGAATCTAATAGAAATATTATCAGCCATGAATAATATGATCCTCATGGAATTTGGCCCTATTTTCCAATTTTAACACATATACATGCTCATTCGACTATTCCATGTTTCGTATACACTCTGATGCAGGGTTTTGAGGTTACAACTAGTTCTGACTAATGATGTAGTGTTCTGGGATGAGATCTGTGTACTAGTTACAGTGATCTATCTATTCGAGTGGATTTGTTGAAGTTGATTAAGTATGAATGAATGGTTGTTTCAGTTGTGTCATAAATTCAGAGGTTGTTAGTGATTGATTGAGATTGGTTGATTCAGAGAGTGATGATTGAGTTTTAGTGATTGGTTAATGCAAATGTATTTGATGTTTGTAGTGTAGTGGTGATTAATGTTGAGCTTCAATGTTGATAATGGGTTTAGTATGAATATTAGATGAAATGAGGCCTTCATGCATATTGTTGTGTACTAGGAGCATCCAGTCTAAAAATTTATGAAACGTGGTCCCTGGAGGAAGAGAGAAGGTTGTAGCCTTCTGTAGGTCAACACCTACATACTAGTAAACATATTGGCTAGTACAAGAGCTAGGGTTTGTAGCTCCCTTTCAGTAGAAGCTGGAGAACGAGAGAAGGTAGTAACCTTTTGTAGGTAGAGGCATGCATGTTGGTATGAGTCTGCACCAGTATAATGTTGTAAACATATTTTATTATTATTAAAAGAAGACAGAGACAACAGCAGCAGGTGGTTTTCACCCACATTGGGTTTCCACCTTAAATCTTGGTGTTCATGTGTTGCTTATGTGTGATGATTCTTTCTATTATTAACTACACATGGTTACTGTTTAATGTTTAATAAAGTACTGATGCACATATGAAAGATAAACATATGGTGAATTAACTGAATCATTCATTTGTTGGATATATGCTTGTTTCCTTAAACATAGTTTCATGTACACGTGGGTTACCTTTGTTGAAGTAGCATATACGAATTTGAGTACGAAAAGGAGAAACACTATTGACTTGACTAATATTGATTCACCCTCGCCCCCTTCTCAGTATTATTTCCAACACCTTCACCCAATGGAACACTGCTCTCACACACTGCTCTAACACACTGTCAGAACTGTGTAGTCCTCAAGGAACCTTATTCCTTCTGCATGCATAAGTTCCCTTTATATGAGAAAACATGCAACTGATAGTACATTTTCCCTGTCTTTAATCTCAAGTACGTCTTTCTCACAATAGACATGCATGCGTTAATGATGAGAGAATCTTCAGTTATCTCGAATACACTAATTGGATGCATGCATGTATTAACTTATTGAACTGAAAATTAGTTCCTCGAACAATTTGGAACTAGTTTAACTAGACCTAACTTATTAAACTAATCTTATTAATTACAACTCAAATATAACTCAACCTTATCTTCTTAATTAAGGGATAAATGTTGCATGACTTCACAAAGACTTCTAACTTGAATTTCTCCAACTAATTAATCCATAATGAATTAATTAATTAATTCCAAGTAGCTGGTGAGACTAAACTCAAGTTTAATTCTAAATTTTGATTCAAGGATAAATTAAAATTGGAGTATCTAGATTCTATTTTTATCACTTCTTGTTGCTATTTTCAACACTCCCTCTCAACAATAAAGGAATTCAACTCCATCCCGATTGTGAGCCTTTGGAATGTTATGCATGCAACACTCCTCTCTAGTGTTGTTGCTCTAGAAACTCTACAAACAAAAAAAGCATGCAATCTGATTTAGTATGATGCCTCTGTCATCAAAGTCTTTGACGGTTATTGCCTATGTCGACTAAAAACTCTGTGCTTCTGCTGACTTAGACTTTTGACACTTTTGTCAATCCTTCTCTCCACTCTTCAGTATCTGACTATTATAGCCTCTATCACTTTGATCTCTAACTGCGTCAATCCCACTGATTCATCCTGCTACTATGTACATTGGGCTCTGGTTGCAAGGTAAAATCCATGAGATAAAACATCTAAATGGACCTTGATTAATTTCGGGCTTCTTAGGACTATCACTTCACATCGCCCCACCTCACACCTAGAGGTATGGTTGCATGTGATCTCTCTACCGACTCTAATTGTGGTTCCTCCAAAATTGTTTGATACTTCTTCTGGGACTGCATGTTGAGAGGTAATGTACTCTCCTTCTCAACCACCAACTCTCTAACATTTTCCTTGCTCCTCAAGTATTTTCATGCATCTTAAACCTCAAGTGCATATAAGTTCTTAACTCGTGAACCGATTTGTTTCACCTATCCAGTGTTGATGTGTCTAAGGAAAACATTTCCCTTACTGAAGACAACATCATACCCTTTGTCCTCCAAAATCACGATCGATACCAAATTCTTCTTCAGTCCAGGCACCTACTTCACATCTGTCAAGGTGATAAGAGCTCCATGATCCCTACGAAAAGCAACCGTGCCCACTCTTGAAACACTATACCTTTCATTGTCACCCATCTCTATGTGCATCATGAGGTCTTTCTCCTCCAAGGTACTAAATAAATTCTTATCATCGGTAATGTGGAATGAGGCTGCACTGTCAAGATACCAACCACAACCCATAATTGATGGCACCATGCATGCAATGAGGGCAAAGTCCATCTCAAAGCGAGAGACTAATGCCTCACCTTCAGAGCCTTCCAAGGATCCCTTCTTGGACTTCTTTGATGGGAAATTAGTTGCATAATGACCCATTTAGTGACAATTAAAGCATCTCACTTTAGGCTTGTCAAGCTTCTTCCCTCCATGAGAAAAATCCAATTTGGAATGAGAATCCTTCTCCTCCCCTTTCCTTGCCTTACTTACTAGGGCTAGATTTTCTTCATCATCCTTCTTGGATGAAGAACGATCTCTTCTGCTCCTCTTGATCTCCTCCTGCATGAGATCCAACCACATTCATTCCCAATCTAGCAGTTTCTACCTTCCATTCATACAGTCTTGGTAGCTATTCCAACTGTTTGGAAGGCCAAGGAAAGCGAGGCTCACCATATCATCATGAGAAGTAGTTATTCCCACACTGCTAAGCTCATCTCTACAAATGGTGAGCTTGTTTAGATATGTGGAAATAGTATCACAGTTATCCATCTTGATTCTTTGAAGCTTATCCTTGAGTGCCAATTTCCTATCATCACTACTGTTTTGGTAGAGGTCCTTCAATATCTTCCACATTGAATATGGAGTATCCTTCCCATGAAAACTCGAGACAATATGGTCTCGAACTCCCTCAAGGGTGAGCTGTCTCACCATCGCCACAGACTTCTTCCACTCACCCAACTCTTGTGCATTAATTGATGCTGGTTTTTGGATTTTTTTATCAATGAAATTCTTGAAGTCGTTGCCTTCTAATACAATCTCCATGCAATGTTTTCGTGGTTTGTAATTCGAGCTACCTTCCAAAGCATACTCATGTCTCAAGCCATAGAATGCCATTGACCAACCTTGAAGTATGAGATGAATTCAATTTTCACATGTAACCGCGAACATCAAACTTAGAATTTTCTTCTCTGTATATTGTTCACTGCTCCGATAAACGTAGCTCTGATACCATGTAGAAATTTCTAGATAGATTAGCTAGTTCTGATACCATGTAGAAATTCTGCAAATTCTCTACAAATCCACCTCTAAGACCATGTAGAAAATCTGACTGTAGATTAACCTAATAATGCAATATACTAAAGAGAAATACTATAATCTACTTCTACTATCAATTTGTGGAAGCTTAAATATTGAGCAAGATCGAGCTAAACATATATAATCAAAAGAAGAAGAATCAATGCACATGAAACACAGAAAATACTTAGGGGAAAGCCTCAGCTAAAAACCCCGCTATCTGTATTATCATAGAAGGTCGAAATACATCAAAATTATACAAAACCTTAGCTCTCACAACTAGCTAGCTCTCAGTACAATCCTCCTGGATGCTCACAGGCAATCAAAGTTGCTCACAAGACTTCTCCTCTACCCTCCAAGCTCCTATTTCCTTGCACAATTCCTCTAGGATGATCTGCTTCATCCAGTGGAACACTTGTCTCACAAGCTACTCTAACACACTATTAGAACCATGCAATCCTCAAGGAACCTTATTCCTTCTGCATGCATGAGTTTCCTTTATAGGAGAAAACATGCAACTGATAGTACACTATCCCTATCTTTAATCTCAAATGGGTCTTTCTCACAATAGACATGCATGAGTTAATGATGAAATAATCTTCAGTTATCTGGAGTACACTAGTTGTATGCATCCATGCATTAACTAACTGAACTGAAAATTAGTTCCTCAAATAGTTTGGAACTAATTTAACTAGACTTAACTTAGTAAACTGAGGTAACTAATTACAACTCAAATACAAATTAACCTTATCTCCTTAATTAAGGGATAACTGTTTCATGACTTCACAAAGACTTATAACTTCAATTTCTCCAACTAATTAATCCATGATGAATTAATTATTGAATTCCAAGTAGCTAGGGAGACTAAATTCGAATTTAATTCACAATTTTAATTCAAGGACAAATTAAAATTGGAATATCTAGATTCTATATTTATCATTTCTTGTTGCTATTTTCAACACCACATAGATCGTCTCATTTTTTTTTTCTCAGTGAATACTATTAAGCACTCAAGAGATGTCCAGATTACACACAAAAAATAATATATTTTATAATATCAATGGATATAATATTCTTTATTTGTTAGCAAACATTAATCACAACACAATCTGTTCGATTAAGTTTTCTTAATCATTGGAATAATGTCTTGATAGCACATTGATCCAGCGAATAAATTCTTATGTTTATCGGAAAGGGAGCTTTTGTTAATCATAGAATTAGGTGGTAATTAGTATTTTAATATCATGTTAAGCACTTGACCGATATCGTACTTACGTGTTGATTCACTAAATAAATGACAAACATACTTACATATATTGACAATAGAGCTTATGTCCAGTCATAAATAATATTAATATATATATATATAAAAATATATATATAAATATTAGATATGTTAATCTGTGACATAGGAGTTTTATTGGATATATGTAACATTTCACCATAATGTTGCCACTAAATGAGACAACGTGCACAAGAAGTGAGGGTGTTCTATCATTGTTTCAATCTACTATAAGGAATACTCACTAAGTAGCCCCATAGATCTTCTTGACTCGTTTAGAAGTACTAAATGTTATTAAGCACAGGAATGGCGTGTTTATTATGCACCTATTCCCTAAATAATTTCCAAAAAGAATATTTTATAATATCAATGAGTACAATCCTCTTGATATGATTACAACCAATAATGTGACATAATCTGTAAGAGTGTATTCTATCTACCACTTGAATGATGGCCTGATTACACATTAATTCCTAAATAAATATTAGTATACATCTAGATCAAGAACTACATAATAGGACACTTTAAGATGTAAACATCCCTTTACATCACATAAATTAACAATTATTTGATGCTTCAAATGAAGAAAAATCCTTCGTATATATATGAGTATAAAGGATAAAAATATAATTAGGGCCTACAAAACAATAATAAGTTAAGGGCACGACAATAATATTCTCGGGACTAAAGTATTATTATAAGGACTTAACATGCCCCTGTCTTTCAAATTAGTGTTCTCCTAAATCCTTAAGTATTCCTATATGCTTACCTATAAAATAGTCATCCTTCCAATTGGAATATTTGACAAATAAGTTATTCCACTCAAAGAGACATCATAAAATTTATCAATTTCGCAACTATCAAATTCTAGCTTTTGTGATTGCTTGAATATCCAATAGGATTTTTCCTTCCTTTTCAAGTTTTGGTCATATAGTTTGAATTGGGATCTTCTCACCAATAACCTTCTTTAAGAATGAAATAGGGAAAGCTATATGTACTTGCAAATATGCATGCGACTCCAATATCTAGGCCATTGTAGAAATATTTTGTGATACCTTGTAAGGGCTAGACCACTTGGCTTATAATTTATTATATTTTTTGGCTCACTTGGGGGAAAAATTGTTGTATTGTTGTAGCCATAAAGACACCCAACTACCCACATTAAAAAATATTTCACTGTGATTTTTTTCTACTTATTGTTTCATTCAATTATGATCCAGATTCATGTTATCTTTTAAGAGTTGGATAAGTTGTTGTATATGCTCAATGTGATCTTCCACTACTCGAATCATATAAGTATTTCCAAAAGATGATCTGATGGACAATATTTGATATCCATAAAGCACCATAAATGGGGCCATTTTCACTATGGTATGGAAGGAAGTGTTACACATTCATTCTTCCAAAGGTAATGAGCTAATCCATTGTGTTTTTTTATTAGATACAAAGAAACAAAGACATCCTTCTAAAAATTGGTTCACTATCTTAGTTTCTACATCATATTGAGGATGAAAAGATGTGCTATGAGTACATTGAGTACCAAGACAAGAAAATAATTTTGTCCCAAAATTTCTTGTGAAAATGGGATCTCTGTCACATACAATAACCTTCGGGTTTCCAAGTACATTTTGAATAGTTTCCACAATGAAGCATCAACTATACTAGCTTTTAAAGGATGAGAAAATGCCTAAAAGTGTGGATCCATGGTAAGTCTATCAACTACCACCAAAATGAAACTCTTTCCTTTGGACTTGGGTAGAATTGTGATAAAATCCATTGATACCTCTTTCTAGCATAAACGAATGGATAACGGTTATAAAAGACCTTGGGTCTTAATTGTCTCAACTTTATTTTGTTCGAAATCCAAACATTCTGCCACAAACTTTTGAATCTATGATTTAAGGCCACCCATAAAAACTTCCTCTTGATGCTATGATAAGTTCTTAAAAATTGTAATTGACCTCCTACAGAAAATATGTGCAATTTTAAAAGAACCTTTTGTTTGAGTTAGGAGTTTTTACATAGATATGATTGATCTCTGCACCAAAATAAATCATTCTTCCAAATAAATGTATTAAATGCACTTAGGTCTTGTTGTAGATTTTGAATGTCTGTCTACACTTCCTTTAAATTCTTCTATTCCTCATTGTAATTATCCAATAATTTTGGATAATAGAAATGGCATAGGGAAATTCTTCCACATCTCCATCACTTCTGGAGAGTGCATCTGCACCAACATTTTTCTTCCCTTTTTTGTAGATTAATTCAAAGTCAGAACCCAACTTCTTTGTGACTCATTGCCACTTCTCTTCTAAAGATAATCATTGTCCCAAGAAGAATTTAAGACTATCACGATATGTTTTTACCATGAAATGTCTTCCCATTAAGTAAGGGAACAATTTCTTCGGGGAATGTATTATTTCCACCATTTCCTTCTCATAAATAGTTTTGTTTAAATTCTTTCCCTTATTTGGAGGACTTTCAAAAGAAATTATGCTTTCTTCCTCCATCAAAGCAACACCAATTCCATTTCCTCAGGTATCACATTTGACAACAAGGGTTTTTGTGATGTTTAGTGTAGCTAGGACTAGAGATCAATACATTTAGTATTTAAGATGTTCAAATGCCTTAATTTATTTTTGAGTTAGAAAAAATCATCTTTCTTTAGTAATGTTGTTAAAGTTGTTGTTATTTTGCCATAATTCTTCACAAACTTACCATAATAGCCTATCAATCTAAGAAATCCTCAATGATGCTTTATGATTTTTGGGATATTTCATTCCTTTATGGCTTTATTTGTCTTAGCGTCTACCTTAACACCATGATGAGATAAAATAGGACCCAAATATTCCATATCCTAAACCGAAAGGAATATTTGGAGGGTTTTGCATACAATTGTTTCTCCTCCAATAGTTTGAGGATCTCGCTAACTTGTCGGACATGATCTCTTTAAGCCTTTTTGTTGATTAGTATATCATCAAAAAATATTACTACAAATTTTCTAAGGAATCATTTGAAAGCGGAGTTCATCAAACCTTGAAATGTGGAACGTGCATCAATAAGGATAAATGATATTATAAAAAAATCATAATGTACTTCATGAGTTTTAAATACTATCTTTGGAATGTCTTTTTCCTTCATTCTAATTTGATGATATCCTAAACAAAGATGTAGTTTGGTGAAGTAAATTTCTCCATGTAGTTCCTCTAACAATTCTTCAGTGACAAGAATGGGGAATTTGTCTTCAATAGTGAGCTTGTTGATCTCTCTATAATCCAGACAGATATACCATGATCCATCCTTATTGTGCACCAATACTACTGGAGAAGAGAAAGAACTTTGACTAGGTTGAATTATACCTACCTCTAATATATTTGAAACCATATCCTCAATTTAACTCTTTTCAGCACGAGGGATATTTGTAAGGGCTTATGTTTATAGGAAGACTTCCTAGAATCAAGTGAGTACCATGATCATGATCATGAATAGGTTGGACACCTTAGAAGTTTCAAATATGTTGGAATTATTGTGAGGGAATTTTTGGAGATTTTGAGAAATGGATGGGTTAGATGTTTGAACATCCACTGAGCATAAATATGCAATTACCCCTCCTTGTTCTTTATTATAAATATTTTTCATGTCGTTAGAATTGATTATGTTTCGAGGTTTCCTTGTGATATCCCTTAATTCAGTTTCATTTCCTTCCCAAAAATATTTAAAGACAAGTTCTTAAAAATTAAAATTTGTTTTCTCCAAAGACTGTAACAATTGGACTCTTAACATAACATCAGTAATGCTCAACGGAATGAAAATAATTGTAATATTAAATACATATTACCCTCTCATTAGATTGATATTATGAGACTATGCTAAGAAATTTATAGTTCCTCTATTTGCAACCATCACTTGACACTTTGTTGTTGGATATAAAAAGAAATTGAAATCCTTGGCTATCTTAGATTGAATAAAATCATGGGTACTACTTGAATCAATCAACACTATCACCGTTTTCTTCTTAATATGTCCTTGTACCTTGAGAGTTAGAGGAATGGTAATTCCCACCAACACATTACATGACATGGTCATATTAATTTCTTCTTTTCAACTCCACGGCTTGGTTCCAGTTTTGTATCTTCTTCTTTTGATGTTTTATGTTCCTTTTTTTCCTCCTCTTCAAAATCTATGCAAAATAATATATTCTTATTAAACTTATGACCTTTATTTTATTATCCATAACAACTATAAAAAATCAATTTTTCTCTTTCTTCCTTAAGTCGTTTTGGTGTCAACCTTGTAGGATGTGGGAGACTCGAAGTGGAAACACTTCCATATTTATAATTGTGAATGGAAAATCTCCTTGTTTCCGTAATTTCCCTTTCAACTACTTTACCACCCTCAATGCATTCTCTAGTGACAGTCATTCCCAAAGGCTAAGCTCATGTTGGATGTTATCTTCTAAAGTCCATATCAATAAATTAGTTAGATGTTCCTTTTGAGTATTAGTTACCTTGATATTCAATATTTGGAAGTCATTAGTGTGCTCCCCAATTGAACCCTATTTCTTAGATTTATCAATTAGCTAAAGAATGTATTTCTATTTGCATCCTCATAATTTGTTATAAATTCGTTTATAAAAATTTTCAAAGTGACAAGTGATTTACGAGAAGAAATCCATCGATACCACACAAACTGATTTCGTTCTAAAAATAAAGGGGTAATGCATACCTTTTTTTGTGTCACACGTTGTGAAGATCACGTAAATTCTCTATCTGAGGTATCTATGCTATCTGATCCTTACCATCAAAGTTCCTCATATAGGTTTGTCAAATATGGTTTGTCTTCAACCCATATTTAGAGTCTCTAAAACCATGATTTGGATTTTTTTTTCCTCATCATGAGTTTCATAGAATACCTTATCATCATTAGGATGCATTTCTTGTAACAACTTTGTCAAACATTCCTTCAAACCGTCCATTTATTCTTTTAATATATGGATGTGTCATTTCATTTCTACTTTTAAAATATACATATTAACATTTATCATCATTTCCATTTCATTTTTGGTTGCTCTTTGTTAGAGTGAAATTGTTTCACTTGGTCTTGTAAGTTTGATATATCATGTCACGTTTTTTTCTTCATGCGTTATAGTAGAGCTTTTCGAGGGCTTAATGGGTGTATAATTTTTTTATTTTCAAATAATTTTGGAATAAATTAATGATATTTATGCTTCACTATTCCCTTTGTATCACTTCAAACTGTCTTTTTCAAACAAAAGTCATTACAGGAAATTTCAACCTAAAAGTGCCTGTGAGATTTTTATGTAATGTCCATGTCACAATATGTAAACCAATCAAAATCCTTTAAATTTGAAAATAGGTACATCTAAATATTTTGGAGAGAAAAGAAGAAAAAACACTTTTTAAGTATATTTTTGGCTTACACCCTTATAGGTTTACTCAAATTTCAATAGACACTCATTGGATGCATAATGAAATTCCACACCTACGGGTACCTATTTTGCATAATTTTGAGAAGATCAACATTGATATAAATTGAATATACATTAAAAAAAATGTGTCACCGAGCTTCTTTAATGTATATTCATTTTTTTATCAATGTTGGTCTTCTCAAAAGTATGCAAAATTGATACCCATTGGATGCAAAATTTAATTCTACATCGAATGAGTATCTACACTTGAAATTTCAGTGTACCTATAAGAATATAAGTAAAAAATACAATTAGAAAATGAATTTTTGTTCTTTTTTGTTGAAAATTTATAACTCTTATTTTATTATTTTTCTTTAGGATGCCACTTTTAGGCGGAAATTTTGAGCTTTTTGATAAGCCTGATGTTGGAACTATTGTATCTATGGGATTTTAGCCTCCCAAAGACTAAAATTACATTTTGGTGTAGCCCTCTGTGTATTTTTTCCTACCCCACCAGTTAGAGTGACATTAGATTCATCAAGATGAAATTATACAAAAGCTCCCACGATGACCTAATTATGTACTAGTTCAGTAGAGAAAACATGTACAATATGCTATGTATCATTCTTTTAACCTTAAAAAATGAAACTTATACATGAAGAAATAAAATTCATGCACTATTAGTAACCTTTTATGAAATCCGAATCTGATGCTCAAATAGAAATTTATGACTATTCTCACCAAGATACATGTTAGAGACTCAATTATGGAGCATAGAAAAATCCTAGATTCCATGGATGATATCTTTGAAAATATAGAGAAAAAAATTGAAATTGGAACGAGATGTTCATCAAGATTCTACCTCCATGTAGTGATAATTTCATCATCTGAAGCTACTTAAAAAAAAATAAAAATTAAAGCATACTTTCCATGATGGCACATTTGAAGTAGAAAAACCCTAAGATTAAGAGCTTTCATAGCAAATGTTATGTCTCCATATCAAAATAACATAGAAAAATAATACAAGATAGATAAATCACTAGATAATAAACCACATTGAAGGGGAAATCTCCCTTTACAATACATAAATGAATAATTTTTGGATGATTCAAATTTCAAAACCTCTTTAGTATATCTACGAGTCTAAAGCATCAAGATAGAATTAAGTACTACATAAAGATAATAATGTAAGGGAACAACAATAATAATAGTGGCTTTCTATGGCGCACAAAAATACCAATATGGGGGCTAAACTAGTATTATAAGAACATAATAGATATTAATAGTATGAGAAAGAATTAATTAATTTCTTAATACTTCTTGGGGATTTGTCTACACAGTAGTTAGTATCCATCACTACAGGTTATCACTCCTACATAAAAAAAAATCATCTCTCCACAGTTGTCCTTTATTTCATAGTTTGTTACCAAATCCTTTCGAAATTTGGTACACCACTTGTTGTCATCAGAAATATCTAGTTGATTAATCCCTTGTTTACAAGGATTATGATTTTACCAATACATGATGAGCTATTTATCTGTTATTTATCTATTAACGTGTACTAATGACATGGGTAAAATGTTTGTTTTTATCCCCTGTAATACTTACATGTGTTAATCAAATAAACACCTACACTAAATCATCAGTTAAACGACAAAAATTTCATTGTCTTATGCATTTTATTAGGCTACGCTCTTCACCAACTCTAAACAATACACTATGAATTCGTGCCAAAAATGAATAACTAGGTCACATGTTGCAAGTGTGTTGTACTTGTATCTATCACTTATTTTGGAAAGTGAACATTGCGATCACGATATGAGTAGTTAAAATAGCATAGACAGAAGCTTACATGCAATCACCTTGTTAGCAATTATAAATGTCTAGCACCTTCAATCCAGAGAGGGATCTCTCTGACCTTGTTGGGCCTCTGTTTTGCCTTGCTTTATATCACCTTTTACTTGAAATCGCTCATGCTTTAGTTAGCTTGTATAGTCATTGTCATAGTTTTGTGCATTCTCAGAGATAATAAGTATTTTCTATTCCTTTGTTTTAATGAGATTTAAACATTAAAGGCATATTTAATAATAGTTTGTGTATTTGTAGGTTTACAAAGTTGTTTATATGCCTATTATGATAGAGGCAAATTTCCTGCACCACACATTCTTGCACTAGTACTAGCAAGATTCCTGTAGAACACATTCCTACACTAGCATTGCAAATTAATAAGCTTGCTCAAAATCCACATAATTTCTAAATGGCCAAGTTTGACATCAATTTTTATGCAAATGGAGGTGAATTATAGAAATATGAGTGAATGGGTTTTTCAAAAATATAACCAATTACCCATAACCAAAACCATTTCCTGAGATTCAAAGTATTCCAAAAGTTATGAACCGGTCTTTGAAGCACTTTTATAAAAAAGACAGTTTTTTTTTAGAATTCTAGAAAACACAGTCAACAAGTTTACAGACTGACAACTTTCGCCTCAGTTTTTATGCATATGAAGGCAAGTAAAGAAATCCCGTGACATGGTTTTTTCCCCAATATAGGAAATTGAGTAACACGCGGGCCGTTTTCCAAAACATGTAATGGTTGAGGAGATATGAAGGGCACTCTCGAGGCAGTTTGTTAAAATTACCAAATTTTCCAGAATTCTAGAAAAATCTCAGAATTCGAAAATTCGTATTAAATCTTCATTCTTTTAATAAGGCAACGGCTGTACTATTATACTATCTAATTAGAATTGGTTAGGATTCAATCCCCATATATCTTGCAAAGGAACAACATGTTTTAATCATTATCAAAGATTATAAAAGGAGGGATGATGCACATAGAAAGCAGGACGATGGAGGAGAAACACTAGAGTAGTGTTGTTGTAACTTCACTTTGCTGGTATCGCCCAAATCTCGGTTGGACTCTATAATTCATCATGTATTTGCCTTTATTATTTAATAAGAAAGGGAGCTCTGCCTTATGTTCATAAATCATGTTTTCCTTATGTTTTATAGCTGATGAATTGATATAGTGGTGAGCAGCGATTCTATTTAAAAGGGAAACACACTAGTTGGCTAGGGCCCAGCCAATCCAACAAGTTCTTTCTATTTTTTGTTCTTGTAATTTATGTTTTGAACTGCGAAGTGTGATTAATTTACAACATTTGAATTCTTGTCTGAGTGAAAGCAGATCTGCAATGTGAAGTAGTTAAATTTCCTTTCCCTCGTCTGATTTTGGATTAGTTTTTCCCACCTGGTCCAAGCAGGAGAAATTACTTGTACTAGTGCACATTGGTGTGCTATTCACTTTCTACACATTTTACTTGGATTGATTTTCCCCGCCTGGTCCAAGCAAGAGAAATTACCTACACCAGTGCACGTTGGTGTGCTATTCACTTTCTGCACATTTTGTTTGGATTGATTTTCCCCACCTGGTCCAAGTAGGAGAAATTACCTGCACTAGGGCACATTGGTGTGCTATTCACTTTCTCTACATTTTTTTTCGATTGATTTTCCCTGCCTACTCCAAACAAGAGAAATTACTCGCACCAGTGCACGTTGGTGTGCTATTAACTTTCTGCAAGTCTGTTTGATTTGGTTTTCCCACCTGGTTTAAAATAGAAGAACTGAACCTCCACCAATGTAAGATTGTGTGATGCAGCAAGCCTTTTTAGTTTACTTCTAACAACTTTCTTACTTTTGCTAATATTTCATGACACGATAAATTATAAAGATTTTTTTTTCTATTTTTGTACTTCGATAAACTCGGAAACATTCATATTTTTGGTATGCAATTTGGATTCATCACACTTATAGCAATTAAGCACTGATTCGAAGAATTAAATGTTAAAGTGTACGAAGCTCTGATCTGGTACAAGAACCAGTTTCCTGTTACTAGATCTGAGTGTTTTGGACTTGAGAAAGTTCAAGCCCTTGTACGAAGAAAAAATTCTTTTAGTACAAACATCATTTTGCATAGTCTGCATAAATCGTGGTTCCTGCACTAGTGCAACCAGACTACGCTAGTGCAAGATAGATTCTTGCGAGAAGGAAATCTTTACATAAGCAGGTTAGAAGGGCCCATCTGTAGAAGATTGCTAAAGTGTCTCTGCTATAGAAAAACATACTCAGTAGTTAATCAATAGGAAACTAGAGTGATTGCTCCTCTATTTCTAAATCTCTTTTACAAATGCATTATTTCTTGTACCAGCACTAGATTACTTTAACGATTCAGTTATCTTTTACTCTTTTGATTCTGCAAACTTTTATTTAAAGTAGTAATTTCAATCAGGGAAATTCATACCATCTCTGGCATTGCTTGTGGTTCGTCTCTAAGTTTACGAATCCCTTGGGTTGACAATTAAGTGTTGAGGAGTTTTCTTAAGTGGAATTCCTGCACCCAACAACCTTTACACTGTGGCTAGATCTTTAGATAGGTTGTGTGGATATAGGGTTTGGTTGGGAATGAGGGAGATAGTCCCTTGGGTAGTGGATTTAGCAATATAGGGTTTATGTCAATTTATCAAGATACTAGCTATTTGACAAAGAGTGATAAAGGAAAGGTAGATAGCATAGCATATAACTTTGTCATCGTTATCGATGGAGGGATAAAATAGGAAAATAATCCACTGTAGGAGGGCATATAAAATCAATATGAGAGTAGCTTTAGAGTATAGATATAGGAATACTTCAATATCTTAAAATAGGGGCATAAAACCATGGATGAATTCTGAATTAAATACTCTTACTCAAAACACAGAAGAACATACATTCATATGAGATTATTGAGATTGAAACATTGAGACATTTAGAGAATACATAGTAAGGCATACCATCACATGAATATTTATATCCCTGATCAATATATACTGATCCTCGCAAACTGTAGACTGATAAATATTTTAAGACACAGACAATGGCTATTCCTTCATAAAAAACCAATGTCCCTTGTTCCTCATTTCTCATGTAATATATATGAAAAAAAACAATAGGTTTCATATCCACAATTTTTGCAAAGTGTTAATTACAATAATCCAGAAGATCGAAAAGGAATGGATTTGAAAACCTTGTAACCCATATTTATTAATATATTTGAAATAATCAAGGATATTTTTATATCTAATCCCCAATTCAAATTGATGAGGTGGCTCATCAATAACCATCTACGAGGTTTTTTTTAGAAAAATAAATCAGGTGAATTCATAAAAAGTAATGTCCAAGGATGCACTGAGATATTCTAAATGATTACACATGTTAGAAATATGAGGGAGGTTTTCTTAATTGATCCATTTGTTGGGTTGTGTTATATTCTTTCCATGACTAACCTACGTAGTGAAGAGGGGGTTAGAGGGGCATGGAGCCCGCCCTTTGTTGTGTCGATTATGCAGCGGAGGGGTCATAGGGGGGCGGCAGCCCCCCCCTGTCCCGGGGGTTTGAGGGGGCCAAGTAGCCCCCGTCTAGGGGGTCCACGGCAGCGCCCCGGGGAAAATCTTTTTTGGACCCTATATTAGGTTGGGTGAACCTACCTATGGTTTTCGGTCGATGGTTTTGGACGCGATGGTTTTCTGTCCATGGTATTGGATGCTTTAGCATGTATAAATATCTATTGTAACATGGAAAGGAACATAATGAAAAATGAAGCTGGTAGTCCCGTCTTTGGGATCCAGTGGGAAATCTCTATGTATATGTGCTTTATGTGTTATGCTCTGGCATTTTTATTTTTCCTGTGATTTAGAATTCGTATGCACGTAGTTTTTCTACGGGGTTACAACCTACACCATTAGCTCCCAAAAAATCTCATGGTTTTCGAGTATTCATCTCCATATGTTCGGAAACAGATTTTGAAACGAATGGCTAAAAAGGAAAAAACCAAAATTACAAAATCTGTAAACATAGGCCTCGAACATTGCTATGTATTTTCTAAACTATGATGTCTTGGTAAAATAGGAGGTACAATTTTGTAGATAATTAGTTTCAAAACAAAAACCTCCTTTTACTTTTCAAAATGCATTACCACCTGCTTGGAATCTTTACCTGAACATAGAAACTAAAATAGGAAAAATGAAATGTTGGTAAACCTTTTACTTATGCAATTAAATTTTCATTGAATAGGAAATCAATTTTTCTTACATGTGTTGTGCTTCCATCAAAGCAGTGGATGAAATCATGGAGACAAATCAAGCTATACTCATTGAAGTTATGAAACACTATCTCCCACACTGCACTTCTAAAATAATCTAAGCTTTTAGGGTATACCTCAAAATACATCCCATCAGGCTCAAACCTTTTCACATAACCAGTCCAAACCATATTGAAAATATATTCGACCTACAAAATATTTCACTAACCTTGAAACACTCTCACTAAAGGTTGTAAGACACTGAATAACCTTCGTACACATGAAAACTGCAGATTTATGTTTGCTGGAAAACTTTGTTTTAGGGAAAACTTGACAGATTATGGTTTGTTTTTTAACAACTCTATTTTGCATGAAAATGTTGAAAGTTGTCACATAATTCATGGGAAGGACTAATATTTAATGAATCAAAACTTGAGAGATGAAAAGAATGGGATCAGATGGTCAAAAACCAAGTCTTAAATTTTTTTAATACACACTACAAAAATATTTCATAACACCGGCTAAAATATCACTATAGGTCAAAGAGCTACAAGACATTTAAGATAAAATTAAGGCTACGAGAATAAAGTTTGATGACACATATTCATAGGCTTAGCTAGAAATCAGTACAAAAATACAATAACCCCTTTACATAATCATGGCCATGCAAAATTGGAATGATAACGCTGCCTTGAAATGAAAGTGAAAACCTAATTCTAATAGTTGGCTCCAATGGGGATATTGTCTCCTTGGGAAGGATTCTACCAACAAAAATCTAAGTTTGTACACTCATCTATCTAAAAACCTAACTTGCAACTGAAAGTGAATTGCAAAATGACGCGAAAATACTGCACACTGAAAAGGGAATAGCTGAAATAAATGTTGAAACTCATTCTTTCTCTCACAATATTATTACACAGCTCTATGTACACTATCATGCTAAAATTATTCCCAATTAGGCGATACAAAAATTCTAGTGTAGCCAACAAAGGAGATGGCCTTTCACTGAAATTTGTTTCACACCTTACGTAAGCACACAAAGAAATGTGAAGGATCGCAACTCAAAATGAAAAATGAATCCAAAACTTGAGCTTATGAACAAAAAAAACCCTACCTTCACGGATGACTACAATAAATTGGTGAAACGATCATGGAAAACATGGCAATTCACCTACTTTTTTTGTGAAAACATAGGAGAACAAACTTCATTTACAACTGCTAGTTGTTCTTGCTTTACACCTTGGTTCTCAACATCATTTTAAAAAAACATGCCAATATATATTTCATCATTCTCATAATAAAAAGGCTTTATACCATCTACAACATGTTGCAATATGGCGACCACATCACGTGCCTTAAAAAACCTCCCTATCACACCTGTTAGCGCTTGGAATTCACCTAGGCTGAGATAGACAAACTCTCAAGGCTACATCAAACCATTTCACCTCGTAGCTAGCCCTACGAGGTATGAGAAGGCTCTCTCGGGTCAGATTCGATAGATCTTTCAATAGGATGAGCTGACCAATTAGGAAACAAGATTTTAGGCTAGTAAATTGATCTGAAAGTTTGATTTACGGGTTTTTAATTAAATAATGGGGTTTTTCTGGGCTGAATGGGCAAGATCACAGTTTGAAACAGAAAAATATAATGAACAACACAGATTATTAATGGAGGCAAGGTAGGCATGAAATTTAGCATCAAATCTGGATTTCAATGGGATGGAAAGACTGGTGAGGAGCTAAGGAGGGCAGACAATAACTCTGAATCCTCCTTAAACAGAAGAAAACATTGAATGTGAGAAAATTTATAGGAGGAGCATACAATACTATGAATCCCTACCTAATCACTTCATTTGCTCAATTAGATATGATAATGAGGTAAATGAAACATAACAGTTCGCATATAAGACAAAGGGAAAACCTATGCCAAATTCACATACCACATGAATCTCAGCAAACAGAGCTGTGAAATTTCATTAAATTTTCTGCCAAAAACTGTACAAGAAAGCTCTGCTACGCTCCAGCAGCTCCCAGCACTCAGCACTCAGAAAAAATCTCTCTTTTCTCCCCTACTCACTTTACAAAATGAAATTTTAATACAATAAAAACTAATAAAATGCTGCCCAAAACAAGGGCGCTGTTTAACTAACATCACAAGAATGTTTTCTTTTTTTTAAATCTATGAAACAAAACACAGCTGGGGGAAAACCAATCGACCCCAAGACCCGGCATTTGTTTTTATCATTATTAACAAAATAAACTAAAAACAAAACCATCAGCGCTTCCTGAAGAGAGAATGGCGCTCCTTCCACTGAGATCTGTTGATGATTTGGCTAATTTTCGAGGCCAATTTGGTGAATAGGTGGCATTACAGGTGTCCTTCCCTTTGCTAAAATTAACATAGGCAATCGCTCCTCGTTTTCTGCTGTGAAGCGTTTGGATTCATCTCCAAACAATCATACCCGCTTTGAATATGTAGCATGAACCTGCCTTTTGACTTCCGAGGTCTTAAAATAGGAAATTAGTTCCTATTTTTGTGTTTGCGGTTGATGTTTTTGTGGCGTGAAAGATCTTTTTGATTCTTATCAACGCTCAATTTGTTGAGAATGAGTGTCCCGGTTTTATCACTGCAAAAAATTTTCATGGCAGTCATTTCCTCTATGGCAGTCATTCTTTGTAATAGCCCCCTGCAATGTTCTCATTTACATTTGTAATTTTTGATGATTTGGACTGAAACCCTTTTCTAGCACGTGATGACTGCTTACTTTTTGCTCCTGTCATGTGTGACTCAAATCTGAGATCAATAATTTCAATGGTGCCATCACCTCTTGCTTCAGCAACAACCTGGTTATTTTTACCATCCATATTTTCTTCTGGAACCACCAAAGCATGAACAAATTTGATTTGTACTTGAGGTATTTTCTGCATTTTCTGTGGTGGGAACTGCAGCATCTATAACCATTTGTTGCCTTCCTCTTGAAAAGTCCCATGCTACAATTTTTGAATCTAATTCCCCAGAGATAACTTCCCATGGCCGCCAAGGATGAAACTGCACAGAGCTGCAAATATTTGTGTGTACGGATCTGAGTGTTTTGTAAAGGTAATGTTGACGAATGTCAATAATCTGTCATGAAAACTTTACTTCTCCACTGTCATCTGCAGCCGCAAGAAAAGATGATTTAAGGTTCATAATAATCTAATTTATGCCCTCTGTATTGAATGTGTACTTTTGCAATTGTCCACTGGAAGGTGCCATGCGCACATCCAAGCAAGTAACTGTGTTTGCATATGCTGCATACAAAATATCATCATTCCCTGGACTGAAGCAAACAGAAGCAACTGGTTCCTTGCCAAGATCCATGACAGATGCATTTTCTTTGCAACACAAATCAAACCAGTAGACACTCCCATCCGCTTTCTCAAACACATAGTAAAAATAACTTGATGAATTTGAGAGTAACACAAAACAGACCTGAATTCAACTGTCAAAGCCATGTGCCGCATGCTTCTTGGAAAGATCTATCATTCCACGGATTTTGATATGAGCCTGTATGTCTGGAAATCATAGGCTTTTTGCTATTTATGATCAATTGCTGGGTGTAATTTAATGGCTCAAACATTCATAGCTAACGAAAGTGACTCTGGACAACCAATGCCAGAAACACACAAGACAACCATATTGTGCACTACGTTCAGAGGAATCACTGAAGCTTCGCACTGTAATCTGAAGAAATGGCACGGGACCATTTTGCTATCAAAAATAGGGATTTCTCCTCAAGTAAACACTCCAATTGATATTTTTCTTTTGATATCAAATCTGTATGATGCAAAACTATTATATCTACCTGTCTCAATGCAATCAAATGTTCCCTCAATGGCCCACGTGGTATCAACCTTCTATTGCCCCAAAGGGTTATACAATTTACCATTACAATCTCCATGTCCCTGAACAAACTCCAATGGTAATAAAGAGAATAGCAGTCATCATGTTGTGCTTATTCAGCCAGCTTATTCATTGCTCCATTATGTTTGCTGCAGTCTAAACACGTCATTTTTTAAAGTTGAACAATAGACTATTTCTCTTCTGTTGGTTCTGAGAGCGATTAGACCTGCATGCCATCATCTAGAATTACAATTCCAATTCCATCCCCAATTTTGTTAGTAGTCACCTTGGATTCTTTAAACTGGAAATTATGTTCTGCCCAGTCTCCTCTGCTACGAAATTCCATCACGCCATATCTCTGAAAAACAATGCAGCAATGCTCGACCTTGATATCTTTCACGAAAGATGGTTGAGACACAACCCACTCCATGAACACAATAACTCCAGGCAATAGAAAATTCAGTGATTTTTTCTTAGATTGCGCAGCCTTTTTAACTAGTATTGATGCAACAAAGCAACAAAATCTCAATAAAGTGGTTGCAAATGAGGTTTCTGAGGTAGTGGCAATATTCTGAACTGGGTATGTGAATCATGGATAAGAAATATGACAACAACTATAATTTCAAGCATGGGTATATTGCTGACAGTAGGAGCAGATACCACGCATTCCGCTCTAAACTTGTCATCAGATGGCAGAGTTGTTTTGATACTATATATGTGTCACTGACTGCATATGAAATTGAGCATTTAATATTTCCGAATTCCATTTGGAGTCCACTATATCTGCTTTTTGACCATAGACAGTTTCCCTCGCTTGTTTTGACTCCGCTTTGGCTTTCTTTGGCGAATTTTCACTGACATCTGCATTCCCCTTGTCCTTGTATATCACAGGAGACCCAGATGGGACATTTCCAGAACAGTCACGACGATCAAGTGGTTCATTATTATACACTGCACTTTGATTAGTAGTATCAGTTTGCTCAGACATTAACCCCCTCCATTGTCAAAGAAGATCACCTGAGCTCACTGGAACTCCAATATGTTTGAAATGGAAAGAATGTGCCCTTCATGCATCGCAAGGGCTCCAATCACTTAAAGAAAATTGCAATGTAAATACTAAATGAAGAATGCAGAATGGCGTTTAAAGGAACATCGCAGCAGCCTTTGGATCCTTTCATGCTTTCAAGGTTATCTCGATGTCCAGAACAGCAAATATCATAAATTAAAGAAGAAAATGAAGTCTCCAAAGGCTCACATCGCCATAAATGAAGTTGGAAACCAGCATTAATATCAATAAACCTTAAGTAACCATTACCAGTGCCAGCAACAAGCTTTTCTTCGGCCTCCATGTAATGCATACAAGTATACAAGCTTCCATGAAATCCAGCAGAGAGTATACCTCCAGATAATGTTGTACTGTTTACTCCACTTACAACTTCATTACCCTCCCTAGACACTGAAGGTATGCTAGAGCCCATAGAAGGAGAAGTAGTTTCTGAAGGTTCAGACAATATGAAAGTCGGTTGCCAGTTGAAGAGCTGAAGAACATAATCTAAAACAATACATTATGATTTCTTCTTCAAAACAGGGTTTTGAAGAAGAATCAATCTCTGGGATGAGACGGAGTCTAACATCGGCTCCATTTGGGATGGCAGCTGCAGCTTCCTGGAGGTGCCAAGAACCGCAGAACTTTGGAAGAGCAGACCGTGCCTCCACCATTGGGCGATGGAGTCATCATCAACACAACTAAAACTGAACTCAAACTGATTTGATCTCAAGACTGATATGACTGAAAAACAACTTAACAATCTTCAAGTCAACTAAATCAAGATGCTGCCCTTATGGCTAGCTTATTTATTTACAAAACCTACTCTAATCTGTTGTATAAACAAGAGATCAGGTAATGCTAAAATGCCATATTAACCATTCGAGTAAACCTGACAATGAAGCCGCTTGAGCATGCTGCCACGAGGACACAGATGTGATTGCTGGCAGCCCTTCATGCTCATACTGACCCTGGTCACGGAAAAGACAACCTGTTTTGTCAATCAACCTGAAAAACATGTCCATATATGCCGCAATAGGATCACGGAAGCCGGACTCTGTTGGCTGCCCCAACTCTGCAAGACATACTTCCAGCTGCACATTGTCAATATAAATATCTGTAGGCAAGTCTGTTATTGTTTGTTGTGAAGGAGGAAGGATTTCCAAGAACACTTTAGGGTCTTGGAAATCATAAGAATGGATCTGCTCATCGAGATACTGAATCTCGTCTTCAATTCTTTCAACAACTAATTCATAGACACTTGTTTTAACTTCAAAAGGAAACTTCGAAGATTTCAAACCTTGAAGGAAGCCACTGACAAATTTTTCATTGAGTTCAAAATCTGGTAACCAATGTCTATCATCGTTTACAGCTTCATGCAGGGTAGGGTTTGCCACATACCCTACCATTGCATGAGTGAATCAACAGGCACTGGAATGTCTGGATCGAGTTGGAGCCGCCAGGTGAATGATTCAGCCTGCATATGTATCTGACTGCTGTCCACCATCAGCATCAGATTTGCACCTTGATTGCATGTACTAAAACAATCAACAAGTTGAATGTTCTGATGTTGTTTCAGATCTGCCCACAGAAGACAGCAGCATGCAACCCATCAAAGAGAGCTCTGCTGTTGAGATCATAGGCAAAGTTTTGGATTCAGATGTTCATGAACAACAAGATCAGAGCCTGCATGAGGAGGTAATTCAGTTAGTTCATGAAAAGCAAGATGACATCTTCATTCAAGTAAGTGAAACAGTTCCTTTGGATGAATTTATGGTAGATGATAGAAATGTCATTTTTGCACCTCAAGAATCAGCTGAAGTTTCTTTCCTTATGATTGAAGAAAGTAATAAGGAGCTTGATAATTTGGTTATGATATCATATGAAGATGACCTGACTACAGAAGATCATAGCATACAGGATTACCTTTCAGATTCTTCATATGTTTCATGTGCTGAAATGTTTTTCCAAGAAAAGATCTGCTCATCTACTTGTTCAGAATTTTTTGAAGCCCATGAGCATACTTTTACTGAAGCACATGATGAAGGTAGATCAGAATTTGCAGCAAAGGAAACCTTGTTCTTTCAGCAGGAGGTGGCGGTGGCCAATTTTCATGTTTTTCACGATCCTCTAGCAAGTTTGTTGCAGCCAGCAGTGATAGTGTTTATTGCAGTGTTCAGTGATGAAGGAGATCATGGTCAACTATGTTTTTGGATGCCCAGTGATAGGTTTGTATTGTTGACCAGGAGATCTAATCAGAAAAATCAATCAAGAAGGCATCTGCTTGATTGGTTGCATTGGCATTATGATATAGTTTGATGTATATTGTCTTGTAAGAAACGCAGGTGGTTGTCATCATGGTTTCAAATCTTGATGGACTGCTGCCCTTCAATAAGCTTTGTAAGTTCTTGTTTTCGTTCAGTCAGTCATGAGTTATTTGTGAGTCAGTTTTCAGTCATGTTGATTTCATAATTGTGTCGGTTTGAGTCAAGCTTCAGTTAAGTTTCAGTCAAAGTTTTCATTCAATAAATGAGTCAAAGTATTGTGTCATTTTCCGAAATAATGACTCGATCGCCCAATGGTTGAAGGCACTAGTCTGCTCTCCCAGAGGTCTAAGGTTCTTGGCACCTCCAAGGAGCTACCATCCCCATTGGAGCCAATGTTAGTGTCAGTATTTTCAGCCTTCCTCCAGTGATCAAATGTGCTCTTACAAAGTGATTTTGAAGTGTCAAGGTCAAATTTTGTCATTTCAGTGAGTCTTCAAGCAAAATTTGGTCACTAGGCATTAGGTCTAGGGGTTGCTTTCACTCCTTCTAAAAGTTGTCCAAATGGCAGTCTATGTCATCATTTAGCTGAGTCTATCATCATTCATAGGGTTGTCATTATCATGTCAGTGTCTATTGGGTCATTTCACACCTTGTTCATGCTTCAGTTGTGCCTTGGCAAGTTCATTTCCCTCTCCTAGGGTTTTGAAGCTAATTTTTCTTAGATGGTCAAATCAATGGCAAAACTTGTTTCCTGATGTTCATACACCTTCCCCTATCCTTAAATTACCTTACTAAAGACTTCCCATCCCTTAGATCTGCCAAATTCCTCATTTTTGCACAAACCCTAGTTTCTAGCTACAACCTGGCAATTTTCTAGGTTTGGCCTGTGATTTGCCCTTTTGGACCCCTTGCCCTCACTCAATCTCTGAGATTCCAATTTCCCCTACTTCCTAACATCCCTCCCCACTCCCAAAAATTTCCCCAAGAATTTAGAAGCCCCTTATCCCCTTCATTCCGCTTCATTTCGACCAAATTCCTTGTTTCACACATAGGGGCAAGTTTCACTCAAATGATGTTTCAGAGCAGTCAGAGATGAATTTTGGAAAACTGAGAGAGGTTTTTGTCCATAACATGCCAAAGACGAAAAACCTCTTTCACTTTTTGCACAGGTGTCATGGTTTTAAAGAAATGTTAAAAATACCGGCGAGAACAAAGGTGCTCCAAGGATGGTTGGCCAAAACACAAAAACGAAGGAAAACGCCCGATCCACTCCAAATTTTTGCCAAAGCCTCTTTGGCTGAGCATGGTACTTGATTGGAGACTCCCAACCCAAATTTCAAGAAATTTGGAGAAAATTTTGTCATTTGTGAATTTTTTGGTAAAATTACAAGTTTTTCCTGTGTCATGTCCGCGTCCCGAGCGTGGATTTTTTGAAGGACTGCTCGGAATTTTGAAAACTTGGCATTTTTGGAAAAGGAATGCAAAGATAAAAATTACCAATACTTGGGAGAATCTGGATTTTGAGATTTGAGCCTCCAAAAGCTCAAAATACATCAAAAAAATGACTTTCTGCCCACTTTTTGAGTTGCAGAAAGTGACCTTGGGAGAAATGGTTTTTGAGGGGGCAAAACAACTCCAAATTCAGAAATTCCACTTGGGATGGAAAGTAGACAGGCCAAGCTTTCCAATGAGCTATCTTGCACTTGATTTGGACCAGTGGAACCCACTCAAAAGTTGCTGCAAAGGTGCGCGGACACGAGAGACAGGGGGCGCGGACATGAGAGCTAACTTTGCCAGAATTGACTTTTTTGGTCAAAAAACACTGTTTTGACTATGGTTGATTATTTTTACTTGTAGATGATGGATAAATGTAATATTTTCATGGCACTTTGATAGATTTTACCTCTCTTTACTCTTCTAGAAGCTTCCTTGATGTAAAAAGTGAATAATTAATGCATGAATCAGTTAGCTAAGTAATAGAGGCAAGTTGTTGAGTTGCCTATTATCTAGTGCTTAGTTTGGAATTAGTTCAAACTGCTCCTAGAAGGATGAGCTCGACCCCTAGAGGCAAGGGAAGAGTTTAGCTTGCCTATATTATGTGTTTTCTTAGTCATTTTGAGAGTTTGGAAGGTTGGACTCTTGAGGGAGAAAGTTTTCATTGTATATTGTACATCTATCTTTGCAATTTCAAGAGGAAGAAGGCCAGGGTTTTGCAGACATCTTTGTGGATTCTTGTGGATTGTAGTGTTGATGGTGTGTTCTCTACATGTTATTGTAAGTTTGTTTATGTATTCTACATCTCTCTTTTGCTTCTATTTGAACAGATGAAGTGGTAAAGTTTGAATACATGCTTTGACATGCTCAGCTTTTTAGTTTGTTCAAAATTTATGTTTTCTGCTATCTAGAGAGGATTCAAATGGTTGTTTGCCCTCTTTAGCTCCTTCTCTATCATCCCTGATCATCCATCTCAGATTAAGGCATCAGCGCTCACTCCTACCTTGCCCCAAAGATCCCCCTGCAAAAACTGTGCTCAATCCTCGCACCCTGAATTGCACCCCCTCCAATTGCCACCAAAAAACCAAAAATTTTTAAATCAACCCCCTTTATCAATTTACTAGCCTAAAATCTTTATTCCTAATTGGTCAGCTTATCATATAGAAAGATCTAACGAATCTGACCCGAGAGAGCCTTCTCATACCTCGTAGGGCTAGCTACGAGGTGAAATGGTTTGATGTAGCCTTGAGAGTTTGTTTATCTTAGCCTAGGTGAATTCCAAGCGCTAACACGGTCAACTCATATGCACATGCAAGAGACTACTCAAATGCTAGAGAAAATGGGCATTTCGAATTGGGAGATGGGCTGGCTGCCCAGGAGATTTGTGCAATTTCTAGGCAGAGAAACTAATTGCTGCCCAAATTTGTGCAAATTCTAGGCTGAGCAGCCTTGCTAGAGAAATTTTTGAAAATCCTGCTTGGAGTGTTGGCAGGCAGATTGTGCAATCTTGGAGCCCAACAGGCTGCGAGAGAGGATTGTGCAATTTCTGGAGGGAAGGTTGGTTGCCCTCTAGAAATGCACAATTTTCAAGGGGAAGCTACTCATCCTGCAGCTGGACGAAGTCTAGGTGAATAGCCTATGAGGGGAATGGATCAAGATGTGACCGACAAGATGCCTTTGTGCAAGAAAGACACTGAATGTTGTGAGCTTGACAAAGCAAGGAAAGCTACTGTGAAGGTTGTAAGGGAGGCTCCAAAACAAGGCTAAGGAAAAATTTTGGAGGGTGGTTGTAGCTGCTACAATAGGCACCTTCGTTCAATACAATGAGTCTTCAAAGGCTTATAGAATATACATCTCTAGATAAATAAAAATTGAGATTAGTAGATATGTCACCTTTGATGAAGGAGAAAATTTTAGGAAATATAGATAGTCTCACATGGACAAGGACAGAGAGGATGAAGAGGCTCTAAAGAATACAATGAATATTGAATCTACTCCAGAATAACATATACCAGAAGATCAATATGAGACAATAGAGATAGCGATATTGATATCTAATCCACCCAAATAGTTTACAATCATAACGAAGAGACCATCATGGCTTTGGAACATGTTGTAGGAAGCAGAAAAAAATGTAGATCCGAGAGGCTCCTTCAAATAAAACAACATACAACACATGTTTTCTAGCTATGTGGAACTAATGAGTAAGATCATTGATTTAGAACCATCCACTATAGGGAATTCATAAAACAACATGTGTGAAAGGATGCTATCATGGAAGAGTACCAATCAATCATGAAAAATGATGTGTGGGATGTGGTTCCAGTACCAGAAGGGGAGTTAGTTGTGACTTCAAAATAGATCTACAAGATCAAGCATGTTGCAAATGGTAGCATAGACAAGTACAAGTCTAGATTTGTGGCAAGAGGATTCTCCCAGAAAGAGGGCAAAAATTATGATGAAACGTTTTCTGTAGTAGCCATTTACACCTCTATTAGATCTATCATCTCTATTTCTTCTATTATGGGTTGAAAATTACACCAGATGGATGTAAATATGATGCACAAGTATCGTACCTCCAAGTCAAAACTCATTTTGACTAGAGTAGAGTCTTTTCATTAAAAATGGAGTTGGTTCCTTAAGATTGTTCAATTATTTATTCAGTGTACAAACCTATGTTTTATATGGAAAAAAAAAATTATAATGAAATCTTCTCATTAAGAGAGATTTCTATAATAGTGTGTGAAATAATGAGAATATTTAATTAGTTGGAAAAAAATGATTATTTAGATTATGGGTAGATTATGGGACTCTAAGTTGGAGAGATTTTTTTAGAGATTCTTGGATCTAAAATAGAATTGGTTTCAATCCTCATTATATACAAATGTTTTATGAAAATTATGAGGAAGGGAGTGTGTGGAGAGATTTGATAGATCTAGATAGGTATAGAGGCCAAGAGTGGCTCTTAGGCTGAGAGGGCCAAATACTGTAATACACTCCAAGGGTCTTTTATTTATGTGTATATAATACAAGATATCTCTCTATTCGATTGCATTAGAGTGAATATTTATGCTATTTTTTGGATGTTGTGTATTCGCATACATACCCTTGCTTATGAGTGAATGTACAAATATTGTAGCTACGACGAAGATCAGGAGGGATAGACATCATGTACTCAACGAACCCACATAGTATTATTATGGTTAAGAGAGAGATCGAGTTGGAATAATGAGAATTAACCAGAGGAGCGAGAGATCATAACTCAAGCTAGAAGTGAATTCAAATCCAAAGGAGTAACGAAATCAAAACTAGAAGCAGAAATCGACCGAATTCTTGTTGATTGGTAGATCTGGCGGGAATCCATGTATCAAGATATAACTGGTTTGGATGAAAATGCCAACTTAGATCTCCCTATAAGGATTTTGACATTGTAACATTCAAAGAAGTGGAAGGATCGAAAGGAGTTAACTAGACCCCAGGGAATACAAAGGAAGTTATTAGTTAATAGCTTTGGGAGACAAAACTGTCAAGTGACAGGAAATGGGCCAGAGGCTTTAGGCTGGAAGGACAAAAGGAGCACCTAAAGAGCTAGATCGGACAACGAAGACTGGGCTTATGTGGAGTTATAGCCCCTTCCTAGAGGTTCCATCCTTATGGCTATTGTAAGTGCATGTTCCCAATGCATTAGGCTAATAGAAGTGAGCCACAAGAATTGGATGGAGGAGAGAGTGGGACCCCGATTGATTGTGTGGGTTGATAGAATGGATGACCTTGAGGTAAATACCTAGACATTCAATATGGTGAACATAATTGTAACACCGAGTTGCAACAGAGCAGGTGGAGTCCACCTGACTGATACCTAACCTGACAATGAAAGTTGAAGAGTCCAAGGCTATGTGTAGGGCTTCCAATGCCAAGACACATGAGCTAGAAATTACCAATTAAATCAAGAACAACATTCATATGACATGAACGAGTGGGCAAAACTAGAGACTTAAGTTAAAGGTTACAACCCAGAGGCTTTGGGGTTTACATACAAATAAAATAGTCGAGCTTGGACTTTAAAGGCTTGTTCATGAGTGACGATCACATGGAGTAGGATTAAGCACTAGAACAATAGGATAAAGTGAATACGAGAAAAGGTAAGGGCTATATTCCTACGCCCATATATTGGAACATCTTGTTTCTAGTGGCTATTGACAGGAAGTAGAGAGCTCGGGTGTTATTATATATATATATATATATATAGATATAGATAGATAGATAGATAGATAGATAAAACACTATTGAATCACGTAGAATTTGGTTGTTCCTCCAAACTCTTTGCATTATAAGTTATTTTTGATAGGGATTTGATCTTGGGGATAGAAAGAAGTGATTTACAGAGAAATAAGAGAGGGCATGGCACTACGGATTAAGCAGATCCAGTAGTGGGTTTGCATTAGGTGGTATCATATCTGGAAATATTCTTAGCTTGACAACTCTTAAAAGAGGGTTTTAAACTTTCTTGGTGGATGAATAAAGACATAATGAAAACACTGGAGCTGGATCATCGAAGAATATAATAACAGAGGAACTTGTTCTACAACCAGAATAGTGGAAGGAGACGCCATAGTCAGATTAGATATGGAGGATCTCAATGAGGCAATTTGTTCTATTTTTTAACTTTATATATGAAAGCCGAGGATTGATAATGATGAGGTAGAGCTTAAAAGACAATGTTGGAGAAGTGTTGCATATTTTAAGGAGAAAATTTTCTAAGTTAAAAAATATTGAGGAGTTTTGATACTAAGGACAAAGATAACAAAATTAAAGGTAGGAATTTTTGTAAAGAAAAGCAGGGCCAGTTAGAGAAATAGAGCAGTTGTAAATGTTAACTGGAAATTGCAAACAAGAAAGGGAAATGGAAGATGAAAACCCTTGGAATATTAGGGAAGATTAAACCAGTGGGATTGCGTAAGTTAATATGTTTATTTTGTATATTTTATATAGAGTGAAGTTGATTATAGATTTGATTGAGGCTAGAAAGGAAGAACATTGGAGTTCTTTAAGATTGCATACTACAAGATTTCTTTAGAAATTTAAGATGATTACAAGAGGCAGAGAGGGATGATGTGATTTTAAAACATATTACATTGGATAGTGAAGAGATGATGATATTTTGAAGAATAAATTGGTTTAGGAATGTGGACCAACAGGGAATTTGTTGAACAAGAGATTTTTGTAAAATTTTTATTGATTTTTGATGATTTTTTCTAAAAGATTGTCTTTGTAGGAAGAAACAATGAGCCATCATAGTAGAAAGGCTATGATAGATAAGGGGTAGCATCCAAAGAGCTCAAGCAAAGTTTGTGACAAAACCCAATGGTAGTAGAGGAATTTTCGACGATGAGGACATTAGAGTTCTCAGAAAGAGTAAGCAAATAAAGATGCACAGAGTTGACAACTTTAATAGCTGAGGATCAAACAACCTCATAGAAAGAACAAGAGATGTTTCCATTGCATGTAACCAAAAGAAGGATGACTTCCAACAAGTGAGAGTTGGGTAGAAGTTGTCAAAAAGGTAGTTCCACAGTGGGTGTGGGTAGAACTATCCAGAGTAAGAGAAGAGACAAAGAGGAGAGCTTGGTTTTGGTAGCATACAACAGACTTGTTACATGAAAAATATAGGCTTCTTGTAGCTCATAGGTGAATCATAATAATTCACAAGGAAGAGAAGTGAAGATGACTATTGATAGTCATGTGCATGGTTCATAGGAAAGTCACAATCAGATAAAGAAGAATGTCAAAGCATTAGACATAAAGGACAAGGAGATGAATAAGGAAGAAAAGAGAAGGAATTGGTTAATTTGAGAGCATATTTTGATAAGCTCAGATAAATACTTGCAGAATGTCGATATTATGGTTGAATAATGAGAAATAAGAAGGTAAGATGGCCTTCATTGTAGATAAAGTTGGAATAGAGGAGGTATAACAAGCTGAAAGAAGCATTCATAACAATTAAATTGGAAAGGGATGTGTTCTTTGACACAAGAGAAGCCAAAATATTGAATAAGAATTTTTAGATAGTCTGCAAAAAGGAGATGAGGTAGCTGAAATCTTGAAGGAAGATGAAATCCATGCTTGTGAATTAGACATTTTATGTATGTCTGCGGGTTTGGCAAGTGATGAACATCTTTTAGCTGATGTATTGATGCAGTAATTGAGATTTCTTGAGGAGACTGTTGAAGTGGAAAAGTTATGTGAGCATATGCTCAATGAATTTAAAGAGGTCAAATCCATTCAGGAAGCTTCTATGTTAGAGGAATTCGAAGGAGAATCATCCTTGATGCTCGAAAATGATGAAAGGACATATAGTGCAAGCATAAGAGAAGAAACAATAGCATTGGGAGAAAGCATTGAAGATGAAAAATCACTTGAGAAATATGTGCTCAAGGAAGATGTGGATGAAGGTCTCATGCTTAGTAAAGATGGGGACTGCATAGAAAAGGATGAAGAAACAATTCAAAGTGATGTTAAATTGTATGCAGAGCTAGATTGCTTGGAGAGGAGGATAAAAATCCAAGAATTACAAATTCAGGTTTGAAAATAAGAATTAGAAAAAGAGAATCTTATAATTCTTGTAGAAACATAAGGAGTCATGCAACAACTTAAAGCGATGGAAAGGAAATAAGTATAGGAACCATTGGAGAAAACCATGGAAGTTGGGAAAGCCATGGGCATGAAGTTTGTTGCAGAAGAATTAAAGTTCTTAGAGGATTGGTTGGACAATACAAATAATAATTACAAAGAAAATGAAATGATGATGGTGGACTGCAACAATTTCGTAGGTTCCCAAGGAGAAAATGCAGCAGAAAAGAGGCAACAATGATGATGCATTACAACAACAAATGCAGATCAAGAGGGAAGCCATTCTAGACGACTGGCATCTTGATGATTTAGTAGAAGACAATAAAATGTTCTAGAAAGGAATGAATTATTGTTGACATCTAGAATATAAGTTAGACTAAGAGATTGAGGAGATTAGAAAGTTAATGGCTAAGGTGTCCCAGAAGAGGCGTGTTGTAGAAAAGAAATGAGATGGCAAAAATTTGTTGATGAAGATAGAAAAAGCATATATCAACAAGGAGAAGGGAGAGTTGCAACATTAGGTATGGAAACTGGGAAGAGTAAAGAAGAAGACAAGGTACTAGAAACAACATGATAAGAAGAAGAACTGACTACAGGAAAAATTTTGGGACCTAGGAAAGCATGATTTCACCAACACATGGTCAGGAGACCATGAATTTTTTCACCTTGGTAGTATGATGTAGGAGCATATTACCTCCAAGTCAAAACTCATTCTGACTAGAGCAGAGGTATTTTCATTACCAAGGGAGTTGGTTCCCTACGGTTGTTTAATTATGTCATTTAGTATATAAACCTTTGTTATATATGGAAAAGAGAAATTATAATGAAATATTCTCATAAAGAGAGATTTCTAGAATGGTGTGTGAATTAGAGAGAGTATTGGATGAGTTGGAGAAAATAAGGTTTAGTTAGATTATGGGTAGATTATGGGACTCTAAATTAGAGAGTTTTTTGAGAAATTCTTGGATCTAAAACCACATTGGTTTCAATCCCCATTGTATACATATGTTTTATGCAAATTATGAGGAAGGGATTGTTGGGTATGGAGCCTAATTATCTTATTTATTTAGAGGTATCATCGCATTGGACCCTTGTTCATAATGTGGCGGCAATACCACCCATAATATTTGCGCTACAAGGGGGGTTCGGGGGGGTGGCAACAATCTTTAGGAGCCCCCCCTTAGCGGGGGATTAGGGGCAGTGCCCTCGAAGCTAAAAATAGATGTAAAATTGCATTGCAAAATGTTGTAATTTCATAGTTAATCTGGGTCGTTCATTAGGTGGAGATACGATGGTAGAAGTTATGTTTAATTTAAGGTTTTTGCCGTAGAAGGCAACCCCTCACTATATATGAGGGAATTGTATTGCGTCTATGTATATATGTATTCTGAGTGAGAAAGAGAGAGGAGATTGTGTGAGAGTGAAGAGTGAATTACAATGGATCTATTGTAGGTTGTATCTCTCCAGTTTGTTGGATAATATGAAAGGAAGGATTGGATGTTTCTCTGTGGACGTAGCCCAAATTGGGTGAACCACGTATATCTATGTCTCTCTTGTTTTATGTGTTTTCTGCGTTTTTATTTCTACAATATATTTTATGTGTTCCATTGCTCTATAATATATAATTTTATAACAATTGGTATTAGATTTGGATGATAAACTCATAGGAGAGAATGAGTGGGAGCAATGGAAGAAGATAGTAGGTTTAGGATTGAAAACTTTAACGGCCAAAACTACCAGCTATGGACTATATAGATGGAAGATTATTTATACCAGAAAGATCTATACCAACCATTGAGTGGAAAGGCAAAGAAGCCGATGAGTATGACAGACATAGAATGGGATATTCTCAATAGAAAGGCACTTGGAACAATACTGTTATGCCTAGCAACGTCGGTAGCCTTTAATATTTAAAAGGAAATGACAACATAGGGTTTAATGTCGGCATTGGCCAAACTATATGAAAAACCCTCAGCGTCAAATAAGGTATTTCTTATGAAGTGTTTATTTAATATGAAGATGTCAGAAGGTGGATCTGCTGCTGATTATTTAAATGAATTTAATATAGTTACCAATCAGTTAAGTTCTGTAGGGGTAACTTTCAATGATGAAGTTAGGGCTATGTTATTTCTATGCTCATTGCCAGAAAGTTGGAATGGTTTAGTTATGGCCACTAGTAACTCTGTCTCTGGATCTAGTACTTTAAAGTTTGATGATGTTGTTGGTACAATCCTTAGTGAGGAAATGCAACGGAAAAGCTCTGGTGAGAGATCAGGTAATGTTTTGATTGCAGAGACTAGGGAAAGAAAAATGGAAGGAGGAAGGAGCCCAGGATATCGTAGTAATTCAAGGAAAGGTAGATCCAAGCCCATCTCGGGTATAGTGTGTTGAAAATGCGGGAAGAAAGGACACTTGAAGAAAGACTGCAAGTCTTGGAAGGGAAAAGAAGGAGATGCACAACAACAAAACAATCATGAAGTGACTATGGCGGGTGATGTGTTGCAAGATGCTTTGATTCTTTCATTAGAAAATATTATTGATGCCTAGGTGGTAGATTCAGGGGTCTCATTCCATGCCACACTTGATAGGAAACATTTTCATGATTACATTCAAGGAGATTTTGGATATGCTCGATTGGGTGATGATATACCCTGTAAAATCATTGGAATGGGTACAATTTTCATAAAACAGCAGAATGGAAATCAATGGCTATTAAAGGAGGTAAGGCATGTTCCAGATTTGTAGAAAAATATAATTTCAACAGGGTAGTTGGGAGGTGAAGGCTGTGTGACTACTTTTATAGATAAAACCTGGAAGGTCACTAAAGGATCCCTGGTAATAGCAAAAGGAGAAAAGGTTGGTATGTTGCATTTATGCAATGCTATTTCTAATTTTGTTAATGCTTTAACCTCTATAGGAGAAGATATGGCATTGTGGCATCATAGGCTTGGGTACATGAGTGAGAAGGGGCTTCTGATTCTTCACTCAAGAAATTTGTTGCCAGGTTTCAAGCATGTTGATTTAAAATTCTGTGAGAATTGTGTTTATGGAAAATAGAAGAGAGTCAGATTCCTCAGAGTTGGGAAAGAAAAGAAGAGCGAAAAAATAGATCTTGTGCATATAGATGTATGGGGACCTTCTCAGGTATCATCTCTCAATGGCTTTTATTATTGTGTTACTTTTATTGATGATGCAACGAGAAAGACTTGGATTTATTGTATTTTAAATAAATCTGATGTATTTGATACTTTCAAGAAATGGAAAGCTTTGGTTGAAAATAAGATAGGAGAAAGGTTGACATGTCTCAGATCAGACAATGCAGGTGAATATTGTAGCAAAGAGTTTGATAGGTACTATTCAGAGAATGGAATTCACAGAGAGAAGAAAGTTCCAAGAACACCACATGAAAATGGTGTGTTAGAACGGATGAACAAGACAATCATGGAGCGTTCAAGGTGCATGAGATTGCATGCAAGATTGCCTTTACAATTTTGGGCAAATGCTATAGATACTATTGTTTATCTAATAAACAGAGGGCCTTCAATTTCCTTGAATGGTGGTATTCCAGAGGAGGCATGGACATGTAAAAAGGTAAACTACTCATTTTTAAAGACTTTTGGTTGTGAAGCCTTTGTCCACATTAATAAAGAAAATAGAACAAATCTTGAGGAAAAATCAAAGAAATGTATCTTTATTGGATATGGTGTTAACAATTTTGGTTATCTATTTTATGATTATGAAAAACAAAAAATCATTAGGAGCAGAAATGTCATATTCAATGAAAAGGTTTGGTATAAGGATCAACAGTAGGAAAAGAAATAGGAGAAGGAAAACAGAGAATACACAGTGCTTGATGAGATCACAAAAAAGGTGATGGTGCTTGAAAATCATAATGATCAACAACCAGAACAACAACAACAAGAACCTCAAACACCTGAAAGTGGTGTTAGAAGATCTACCAGGATAAGTAGACCCCCTGAATGATACTCTCCTCAATTATATTATGTATTGTTGACTGATTCTGGTGAACCAAAATCTTATAAAGAAGCAGTGCAGGTAGAAACCAGGAAGAAGTGGGAGTAAGCCATGAAAGAAGAGATGGAGTCCTTAGCACATAACCAGACTTGGGACTTAGTCAGGTTGCCTGCAGGTAAAACCACATTACAGAATAAATGGGTTTACAGGTTAAAGGAAGAAGATGGAGGTAGAGAAAGGTATAAAGCTAGACTTGTCGTGAAGGGATTTACACAGAAAAGGGTATATATTTTGAAGAGATATTTTCTCGTATTATTAAAATGACTTCAATCAGAACTATTTTAAGTCTAGTAGCAGCTGAAGATTTGCATCTTGAGTAGTTAGATGTAAAGACAACCTTTCTTCATGGGGCTTTGGAGGAAGAGATATATATGCAGAAGCCACAAGGATGTGAGGTAAAAGGGAAGGAGAAACTAGTGTGCAGGTTGAATAAGAGCTTGTATGGCTTAAAAGAGGCTCCAAGGTAATGGTATCTAAAATTCTATAGGTTTATGTCTAAACAAGGTTATACTAGATGTCACTTTGATCATTATGTTTATCTCAAAAGGCAAAATGATGTCAGCTATATTATACTATTATTGTATGTAGATGACATGCTTGTTGAGGTTATAACATGCAGGAAATAAATGTGCTCAAAAGAAAATTGGCAAACCCATTTCCAATGAAGGATTTGGGTGCTGCAAAACAAATCCTTGGTATGAGAATAACTAGAGACAGGGAGAATAAAAAATTAACATTGTCTCTGAGTGAGTACATAGAAAAGGTGTTGAAAAGATTTAATATAAAAAATGCAAAACCGATTAGTATACTTTTGTCTAGCCATTTAAAACTAAGTAAGGAGGTGTGTCCCAAGACTCAGGAAGAAATGGCTTATATGTTTAAAATTCCATATGCATCAGCAGTTGGAAGCTTAATGTATCCAATGGTTTGTACAAGGCCTAATATTGCACATGCAGTGGGAGTTGTAAGGATGCACATGAAAAATCTAGGAAAATAACAACGGATGGCGGTGAAGTGGGTTCTCAGGTATTTGAGAGGTACCACAAATCAAGCATTATGCTTTGGTGGTTCAAACAATGCTTTATAGGGATATGCTGATGCAGATATGGAAGGTGATAGAGATAACAAGAGGAGCACAACAAGGTACGTGTTTACTATAGGTGGAACAACTGTCAATTGGGTTTCAAAAATGCAAAGTGTTGTTGCACTCTCAAAAATGGAAGTAGAGTATGTTGCTACTATAGAGGCTAGTAAAGAAATGACTTGGTTACAAAGGTTTCTAGATGAATTGGGTAAGAAGCAAGAGTTGGGAAGGTTATACAGTGACAACCAAAGTGCCATACATATTGCAAAGAACTCTACATTTCATCAAGACTAAACATATATAACTCAAGTACCATTTCATACGCTCAATGTTGGAAAATGGATAGTTGAAGCTGGAAAAGGTACACACTAGCCAGAACCCTGAAAATATGTTAACAAAATTTGTAACCAAAGAGAAACTGAGATTCTTCTCAGTTTCAATTTCTCTTCAAGTATGATGAAGAAGATGAGAAACAACCAGGTCCAAAGTGGACTCATTGTCCAACAAATGAAGTGGCGGTAGAGTTGCTATAATTAGTCTCCAAGTGGGAGATTGTTGGGTGTGGAACCTGATTATCTTCTTTATTTAGAGGTATCATTACATTGGACCCTAGTTCTTAATGTGGTGGCAGCGTAGCCCATAATATTTTTGCTTCAAGGGGGGTCTAAGGAGGGAAAAATGATCTTTAGGAGCCCCCCTGGTGGGGGATCGGGGGCAGTTCCCCCAAAGCTAAAAATAGATGTAAAATTGGCTTGTAAAATGTTTTAATTTCGTAGTCAATCTGGGTTGTTTATTAGGCAGAGATCTGATGGTAAAAGTTATGTTTAATTTAGTTTTTTTTCCTTATAAGGCAACCCCTTGCTATATATGAGGGAATTGTATTGCATCTATGTAGATATATATTTGGAGTGAGAAAGAGAGAGGATATTGTATGAGAGTGAAGAGGGAATTACAACAAATCTGTTGTAGGTTGTGTCTCTTAATTTTGCACGATAATATAAAAGGAAGGACTAGTTGTTTCTTTGTGGACATAGCCCAAATTGGGTGAACCACGTATATCTGTGTCTCTCTTGTTTTATGTGTTTTCTGTGTTTATATTTCTGCAATATATTTTATGTGTTCCATTGCTCTGTAATATATATTTTTCTAATAGGGAGTGTGTGAAGATATTTAAGAGATCTAGAGTACAGAGGCCAAGAGTGGCTTTGAGGGGTAGAGGGCCAAATACTGTAATTTAGGCCAAGGGACTTTTATTTATATGTATATAATACAAGATATCTCTTTATTCGAGTGCGTTGAAGTGAATATTTCTTCTATTTGTTGGATGTTGTGTATTCACTTACATACCCTTGCCTATGAGTGGATGTATAAATATTGCAGGTGTGACAAAGCTCAGGAAGTACAGACACTATGGATTCAACGAGAATCCACATCGAATTAATATGCATAATCCAGGAGAGAGAGACCTTTCCCATGTACAATGAGCCCAAATATTATTATTATAGTTAAGAAAGAGATCGAGTCAGAAGAATGAAACTTAACAAGAGAAGCTAGAGATCTAAACTCAATCTATAGGCAAAGTCAAATCTAGAGGAGTAACAAAATCAGAAACAAAAGTGAAAATCAATAGAATTCCCGTCGATTAGTAGATATGGGGGAAATCCATGTATGAATATATAACTGGTTTTTACAAAAAGGCAGGCTCATATCTCCTTAGAAGGAGTCCAACCCCATAAAATTCAAAGAAGTGGAAGCATCAGAAGGAGTTAACTAGAGACTAGGGAAAATAAAGGAAGTCATTAGTTAACAATTTCGGGAGACAAAAATGTCAAGTTATGGGCATCGAGCCAGAGACTTAAGGTTGGAATGATAAAAGGATAACCTAAAGAGATAGAGTGGACGAAGAAGACCAGGCTTATGTGGAGTTGTGGCCCCTTCCTAGACATTCCATCTCGACGACTATTGTAAGTGCATTTCCCAACATGTCGGGATAATGCAAGCAGGCTAGAAGCATTGGATAGAGGAGAGAGTGGGACCCCTATTGAGTGTGTGTGTTGATAGAATTTAAACAATGAAGGAATTGTAACTTCAGGTTTGAACAGAGTGGGTGGATTCCACCCAACCGATGCCTAACCCAACAATGAACGTTGAAGAGCCCAAGGCTATGTACTAGGCTTCCAACATCGAGACATGTGACCTAGAAATTACAAATTAAATCAAGCACAATGCTCATATGACATGAAAGAGTGGGCCAACCTAGAGTCTTAAGTTGGAGGTTACAACCTAAAGGCTTTGGGGTTTGCATACAAATAAAATGATCAGGCTTGGGATTTAAATACTTAGTCATGAGCGACGATCACATGGAGCAAGATTATGAATGAGAACGATAGTATAAAGTGAATACAAGAAAAGGTAAGGGCTATATTCCTACGCCCATATATTGGAACATCTTGGCTCTAGTGACTATTGATAGGAAGTAGAGAGCTTGGGTGTTATATATATATATAAAACACCATGACTCACATAGAGTTTAGCTATTCCTCCCAACTTCTCCCACTATAAGCTATTTTTGATAGGGATTTGATCCTGGGGATATAAGGAAGTGCTTTCCAGAGAAAGAAGAGAGGACATGGCACTGTGGGTTAAGTAGATCTAGTAGTGGGTTTGCATCAAAATACCACCTTCCTAAATGGAGTAATTGAAGAAAAAGTGTACATAGAGTAGCCACAAGATGTTGTGATCCATGGGAAGAAGTCCCATGTTTGTAAATTGAAGAAATATTTGCATGGGCTTAAGCAGGCACCCAAGGCATGGTATGACAAAAAAGATATGTATTTGATGAACTTTGGGTTTACCAAGCATAATTTAGATCCTAACCTTTACTATAAGGTCGAATATGACTCCCCCTTGATATTGGTAGTATATGTAGATGACATACAATTTCTTGTGGGGGATGAGAAGCTCATATATGGGTGCAAGAGGGAGCTCACTTCACCATTAGAAATGAAGGATTTGGGTAAAATGCACTGTTTATTAGGATTACAGGTGTGGTAGAGACATTAGGTGAATTTTGAGGTCTAAAATGGGCCTCCTAATAAATATGTACAACCAAAATAAACTTTATAAGAACCAATAAGGTTCAATATGATGATGTAAACCATGGGGGATGATTCACCATTTTGGAGTAAAAAACTAAAAAGATTAAAAAATATTAAAATAATAAAACTAGTTTTTCAACTCATATTTTGAACTTATCTCCCTAATATTTTACTCAAATTTCGAGCTGGAGTACTCGTTGGATGTAAAACTTAATTCCCTATCCAAGGAGTACCCATGTTGCATACTTTTGATGGATCCTACTACATGAAAAATGAGAAATGCATGAAAAAACATGACTGCATTCACATTTTCCATGTATCTCTCATTTCCCGTGTAGTAGGGTCCATCAAGAGTATGCAACATTGGTACTCCTTGTATGAGGAATCAAGTTTTAAACCCAATGAGTGTTGTGACTCAAAATTTGAGTAAACCCATAGGGAGATAAGTTGAAAATATGAGTTGATTTTTTTTTTCTTTTTTCCCTCTAAAATTTGATGATGTAATATAATCTTATTTTATTATTTCTACTACTTTATAGTTTCCTTAGGAGGCCCATTTTAGACCTCAAAATTCCCCTAATTCCGGATGATATCTTCCTTAGCCAAGGGAATTATACAATCGAGATCCTACAAATATTTAAGATGATGGAGTGCAAGCCCATGGCCACACCTATGTGTTGGAAGATGTTCCATGACATTTCAAGAGAGTTTCGATAAACCCCTAAATCCCCTAACCCCTAAGCCTACATTGACTTTTAAATCCTTAAGCCATAATCCCTAAAGTACCCTTAATCCTTTAACCCTAGTTAATCACTAATCGTTTAATGCAAAAGCCCTAAATCCCATAACCCCTAAGCCATCGACCCTTAAAGAATTAATCCCTAATCCCTAATCCCTTAATCCATAAGCTCATATTCACTAAGAACTTAAAAATTAATCCCTTAACACATAATCCCTAATCCATTAACCATTAAACCACCTCACCTGTCAGTGCCAAATCCCTTAGCTCTTCACCCTTAATCCCTTGAACCCTAACCCCTAATCCATTAACCCTTAATCAGTGTACCCCAAAATCCCTAAATTCCATAATCTTGAAAGCCCTTATCCACTTAACCCCCCTCACCTCAATTAATTAACTATTTAAGCACATCCAATGGTAAATATGGCACTAAGAAGGGAGCTAACCAAGGCTCTAATTTAGGCGCTAAAAGGGGAGATAAATCCGATGCTATTATTGGCGTAATTTTAGGAGCTATTTCTAGAATTATTTCCAATGCTATTTTTGGCATTATTTATGGTGCTATTAACACGTTTTTTGTTCCTAAATTTTTTGGCTAACACAAAAAATGCCAAAAATAGCATATCCCAATAAATAACGCTGACTTTTTCAAAAAATTGGAGAAAAATACACTGAAACAATCCTTGGAAGCAAGAGAGGGAGTTTATCATAGGGATTGGTTGTAGTGTTAGTTTGATGTACCTGTAAACCAATAAAAAATGTTAGCTCACCAAGTAGGGACATTTCAAATTCTTGTGTATTGAACCTTTCTTGAAGCCCTGCTATTTAAGATAATTGTCAAGATGATAGTAATAATCTTGGGGAGCCTTTTTTAGCCCATACAAATCCTTTTTGAGTTTGCAAACAAGATTCTTTTCATTACCTAGTATAAAACCTCTAGGCTCTTTAATGTATACCTCTTCTTCTAGATCTCCATTTACAAAAGATGGATTTAACATCCATCTGATATACTCTACAATTGTGAAAGTTGGTAAATGCTAGGAACATTCTAATGGATTCAAGGCAAGCCACAGGTGCAAATGCTTCTTTGAAATCTATTTCTTCTTGTTGAGCATATCCTCTGTAGATAAGTCATGATTTATTCATGACTACTCCATTTTCATTTAGTTTTTTCTTAAATCTACCCATTCAGTACCAATTACATTTTTATTTTGTGGCCTTGGATCTAGATCCCATGTATGATTATTTTCTATTAGGTTAAGTTATTCATTCATGGATTTAATCCAACATTCATCTTTTCTTTCTTAATGCACATTTTAGGTTCAATTGTAGATAGAAAAGCTAAGTGACTAGAGGATCCATTAAATATCCTTCTAGTTTCTACTCTAGCCTCTTTATCACCTAGTATTTGTGTTACAAGATAACTTTTTCGCACATACCTGGATGGGGTTATTTATGGTTCACTTTCTTCATTGTCTTGTTCTTCTCATGCCTCCTTCTTCACCTACAATTTACTTGATCTCAGTGTTGGGTTGTTCATCATCAAATTGTATTTTTCTTTTGGAGCACACATATCCTTCATCTACTGTAACATCTATACATTCAAAAAGTTTATGAATTCCCTTATTGTAACATTTGTACCCTTTATTTTAGGAGGAATATCCAAGAATAATTCCTTCATCAACTTTGGGTTCAAATTTGCTAAGTTTATCATCATTTATTTTGATAAAAAATTTGCTTCCAAATATTTTAAAGCACTTAACAGTTGCAAGTTTTCCATATCGTAATTCATGTGGTGTTTTGTCATTGTTAACTCTTACATGGGATCTATTGAGGTTATTGACCATTGTTTGTATTGCTTTTCCCTAAAAGACATGAGAAACTCTATTTTCATCAAGCATTGCACGTGTAATTTTCTAAACATTTTTTTTCATTCTTTCTCCAACTCCATTTTGTTGAGGAGTTTTGGCTATAGAAAAATGTCTTTTAATACCATGTTGATCATAGAAATCAAAGAATCCATCTGATATGAATTCTCCCCCTCTATTAAACCTGAGATATATAATTTTTAAGTCCATTTCATTTTCAACCATAGCCTTCAATATCTTAAAATTTTCAAAACCCTCATATTTAACTTTAAGCAAACCAACCCATCGCATTCTAGTGTAGTGATCAATTAATAGCATAAAATACTACTCACCTCGATGAGAATTCTTCTTCATAAGTCCACATAAATCTGTATGTATTAGTTCAAAATATTTTTTTGAAGAGCATTCTTTTGCCTTGAATTTAACTCTTGACTTAGTTACCAAATTGACAGGATTTGTAGATGCTATTTTTTGGCAGTATGATATTTGGCATGTCATAGAAAAATCCCTTCTTTCTTAGTTTATATAGCTAACTAAAACTAATATCTCCCAACCTCTTGTTCCATAGCAAACTTTCTTTAGTCTTGCTAAAGTAGTAGTGTCCGTTGTGATCTTTTAAGATGTATACATTATCTGGAGTTCTGGTTACTTTCACTGTTATCTTTCATGTGTCCAATTATTTGACTAAACAACCTTTAGACCTAAAAATGACCACATGACTCTAGTTTCACATTTGATTGACACTCAAAAAGTTATGTTTTAAGCCATATACAAATAATACATTCTCATCTTTCGTTTTATCTTTTAAGATCATAGATCCTTTTCCTCTAATAGTAGTAGGAGAATTATTACCAAAGGAAACATTATTCTGTTTCTCAACTTCATTAAAAGAGACAAATTTAGTTTTGTCACTTGTCATGTGTTTCAATAAGCCACTTTAAATATATCACAGATTCTCTTGATCCCTTGCATATAGAGTTAAACATCATCTTTCTAAACAAGGGGTCTTTATTTTACATATTTTGGGAGGTTTTGTCTTTTTTTCATGCAGATAAGAAGTAGTCATCATGAGTTTTCATTCACTCTCTTCAAACCCAAAATTATTGCATATATTGCATTCACTTTCATTCATAAGAGGAGAGAAAGCATTATTGGAGAAATTCCTCGACTTTCTAAAATTATTCTTGGCTCTTGCTCCTCTAGCCTTGATAGCTCCATAAGATAGAAAGTGAATTTCTTTGTGAAAACATTTATGAAAATAAAATAAATAACCATGGAAATAATAGTACCTAGGAGTAAAGAACTTTCTTGAATAACCGAGCTCTTGATTATGGAAAGAGTACCTTTCAATCTTGGTTACCTCTATTGCTTTAGATCTGCATGGTTTGATCCTTCCTGCTTTTGTTGAGCCTTCTTTCTATGATCATTGCCAGCTTTTACAACATTAACATAACTCTTTGTACCTACACTAGTAGATATCAAATCTTTTATGTTTTGTTATTTTTATCCACATTGTATCCAAGGTCTACCTTGATTGATCAGGAAAGTTGAACCTTAATAATCTCTTCTAATGTTTCAAACCCTTTTGTAAATCTGAGATTTAGATTAAGTTCTTTCCTTAGCCCCACAATTTCATATTCTAAGTTGTTTCCTTAGTACTTTCTCTACTCTTTTAGCATCCTGAAAACCTTTAACCAAGTCATTTATTCAACTAAGCCATTCTCTTTATACATATTAATATATTTTTCTTGATTCTTGTTTATATTTGTGAGTCTACAAATTTATTTTAATGCATCCATTAAGTCATCACAATTATCTAATTCACTTGTGAATTGATCTTCAAAGGCCTTGATGATTTTGTATTCTTGATTAGAGTTAGAGTCATCATTTTCATCATCAGATGAACATTAACTATCTTCATGAGTATAAAAATTCTTCTTTTTATTTAAATTCCTTTTAAAATTATTCTTAGAGGTGTTCTTTCCTTTTGAATTATCGTCTTTGTATGGACATTTAGCAACATAGTGTCCTACCCTTCCATAAGAAAAATATTTAAACCTAAGTGTATAATTCTCCCTAGTGTATAATTCTCCCTATGCATAGTAACCTGCCTTACCCTAGTTTCAAGCCCAAAACCCAGTCAATCCTTAGTCAAACTCTTTCAATCTTTTGACATGTCTTCTTCCACACCTTTGGACCTGTTCAATACTTAAAAATTCTTTGTGACACGTCAATAACCTCTGTACACATTATTAAAACTTCCTTAATTAGTCACTTGTGTTACCTTGATTTTCTTCATTTTCACGCATCTATAGACCTTGTTCATCCTGCTACAACTATTCCAGACCTCGTGCAACCTTTTACAACTCCTATGAAATCATCAAGAGTCATCATCCATCCATGACCTAGCTAGGCATATCAATAATAGTGACATAATGTGACAATATCATGATCTAGGTTGACATCTAGGTTGACATCAAGACCAGCACATAATGCCAACAATTTAGTTAAGAGTGACCAAGATACATGTAGTAAAAATGGTCAAACATGAAAACTTGTTGCACATATGCCCCATTCAAATAATTAATAGAGAAATTTGGTTATGGATAATGCCTACTACAATTTAACTGAATCAAGTGAAATAAGTATGATAGGTTATCCCAAGAATTTGATAGGGATATCGTTGCAAGATGTGCAAAATAATAAAAGGAAACCAAGGATAGACAAGGAAAGTTGCATTAAAAGACAGGCCAAGACTAGAGTCATAGAGATATAATAAATTGACCAACTTTAGCCTTAATATTAAATTCATATTTCAAGGTTGTGAACTTTTCAAGTCTCTCAATATTAATTATTTTGAGAAATCATATAGAAGAGCAACTATTCCAAGTGTTTTATTTTTTCTTAAAGGAATTATTTCAATATTACATCTTGATCATTGGTTTTGTGGTTATAGGATTGAAGCATTCAGGATAATTGATGTGTATATGTGATCTTAATCGGTGACAACCATTGAATAGCCAAATAAACAACAAGTTGTCCCTATGATGTGACAAAGACACCAAGAAGTTTCTTAAGTACGATACACTTCCTATAAGTTACTACATCAAAAAATCATTGCATTATCCTTATTATTTTGTAAATATATTACCTTGTCATGAAATAACAAATACCAAAATTTGTTGGTTTGTGTTATATTATTTCCACGACTAGCCCACATAGTTAATCGGGGGGGTAAAGGAGAGGTGGAGCCCCCCCTTCGTTGCACCGATTGCGTAACGAGGGGCTCACATGGGGTTTGAGGGGTTCAGGTAACCCCCCTCTATGGGGTCCAGGGTAGCACCCTGGAAATTTTTGTTTTTTGGACCCTATATTAGGTTGAGCAGACCCACCTATGGTTTTGTGCATGATTTTCGCACATGGTTTTGGATGCAATGGTTTTCGGTCCACGGTTTTGGACATGATAGTTTTTAGTCCATGGCATTGGATGCTTCAACATGTATAAATATGTATTGTAACACTGAAAGGAGCATAATGAAAAATCAAGTTGGTAGTCCTGGTTTTGGGATCCAGGGGAAAATATCTATGTATATGTGTTATGGTCTTAGATTGTTTATTTTTTGTGTTTCAGAATTCATATGCAGGTAATTGCTGTATAGGGTTAAAACCTACATTTGGTATCAGAGTTGTTTTGGCTTCAAGGGGATGCCTTTTTTGCTGAGGGGTTTCGCCCGAGCTTGTGGTAGACCTTGTTCAGTGGGAGATTTGTGGGATTGATTCTAGTGGTGAAAGAAGATGGTGAGCAGTGGAAAGATAGAGATCAATAAATTTAATGGTCAGAGTTTTGAGTTGTGGAAACTCAATATGGAGGATCTGTTGGTGGATAATGATTAGTAGATTGTGGTAGATCGGAGTACCAAACCAATGGGAGTGTCCAATGAAGAATCGAAGAAGTTGGATCGGAAGGTAAAAAATGCAATACAATTGTGTGTCTCAAATTCAGTATTGCTAAATGTATTAGGGGAAGCTATAGTGAAGGCTTTGTGGGACAAGTTAGGGACTTTGTACCAATCAAAGTCTCTGGTGAATAAACTGTTCCTGCAGAAAAAGCTGTATAACTTGAGAATGAAAGATGGAAACTTGGTGACAGAGCATCTAAATGCATTTAATATTGTGGTAAGTTAGTTATCTATTGATATTAAAATTTTAGATGAAGATAAGTGCATCAGTTTGTTGTGTTCTCTACCAGATTTGTGGGATAGTCTGGTTATTGCAATAGGTAGCAATACAACTGCCTTGCCGTTTGATGAAATTGTCTCATCCTTGCTGACGGAGGAGATGAGATGGAAAAATATGGAGAGCCAGAATGGTGATGCCTTGTCTATACAAGGATAGTCATAGAACAGAAACAAAAATAAGTCATTGAGTGGGAGATCTAAATCTCCAGGAAAACCTATAAAGGTGGTGTGCTGGAAATGCAGAAAGGAAGGGCACTACAAAAGGGGCTGTAAATCTAAAGCTCTTGACAAAGGAAAGGGATATGATGATGCTCCTTTTGCAGAGGTGAAAACCACTTCAGATGAAGGTGGGGATGTGTACTTGGCTTCTTCAAGTACACATGTAGATCATGAGGCATGGTTGATTGACTCAGGTGCTTCCTTTCACTTCACTCCGCATAGAGAGTGGTTCTGCGAGTATGAGAAATATGATGGTGGTGATGTCTTCTTAGGGGATGATAGGAAGGTGGTCGCGGAAAAGTAAAGTTGAAGTTGCAAGGTGGAAGGGTTAGAACACTTCTAGGTGTTCTTCATATTCCTGCATTGGCTAGAAATCTGATTTCTGTAAGCAAGCTGGATGATGTGTGTGTAAAAGCAGTGTTCAAGAAGGATACCTGCAAGATGGTTCGGGGAGCACTAGTATTGATGCAGGGAGTTCATATTGGAATTCTATAAAAGCTGCAAGGTAGCACTGTTGTTGATGGGTGCAACAACTCTGTGGTTCCTGAAAGTGGAGTAGAAAATCTACCAGTCTCTAGAGAGAAGACCATGTTGTGGCATCAAAGGCTTGAACATATGGAGAGAAGGGCCTTCGAATACTTCATGGTAAAGGTATGGTAGAAGGTATGAGTAATAGATCTCTGGATTTTGATTTCTATGAAAATTGTGTATATAGGAAGCAGAATCGGGTGAGTTTCCCCTCTAGTGGTAAGAGGGCGAAACATATATTAGAACTTGATGTGTTTGGACCTGTGAAGGTTCCATCACTGGATAAGTGTTTGTACTATGTATCATTTATAGATTAATTCTCAAGGAATACATGGATATATTTCCTTAAGAAGAAATATGAAGTCTTTGACAGGTTTAAAGAATTTAAGGCTTTGGTGGAAAACCAGAAAGAGAAGAAGATGAAGGTGTTGAGGATAGATAACGGTGGAGAGTTTTACAGTAAGGAATTTGAAAAATTCTGTAAGAAGTGTGGTATAGCACGGCAGAAGACTACTCCATACACACCTGAGAAAAATGGAGTTGCAGAAACAATGAACAAGACATTGATGAAAAGGGAAAGAAACATGCTCAGTGGTGTTGGGTTAGGATAGGAATTCTGGGCAAAGGCAGTGGAGATAGCATGTTACCTAGTCAACATATCACCTTCATTAGCGTTGGAGGATAAGACTCCACAAGAGGTATGGACTAGTAAGAAACCCTCTCTTTCACATCTGAGGGTATTTGGATGTGATGCATACGTACATGTTACAAAGGAGAAACAAACCATGTTGGATAATAAATCTGAAAAGTGCATCTTTATTGGGTATAAGGATGGTTTAAAGGGTTATAAGCTTTGGAATCCAGTAACAAGGAAGGTTGTGTACAACCGAGATGTGGTATTTAGAGAGGTAAAAGATGTTATTAAACATGAAGTCCAACCAAACTAACATGAGAAGATAGAGTTTGAGCTTAAGGAGGAAGAATAGGACTCTACAGCAAAGGAGGAATCAGAAGATGAAGAGCCACAAACTTCGGGTGTGAGAGGATCAGTTCGAGAAAGAAGGCAACCGGAAAGGTATATTCCATCTGCTTTTTGTTCAAATTTTTCTTTATCTGTTATTGATGATGATCCCAAAACTATGAAGGAAGCAGTAGATTCATAGGATGGAAAACTCTGGAAAGAGGCCATGGTTGATGAAATGGCATCTTTGAATAAAAATGACGCTTGGGATTTGGTGGAGTTGCCGAATGGAAGGAAACCCATTGGCAGCAAATGGGTGTTCAAAAAGAAGACAAATGTAGAAGGAAAGGTGGAGAAATACAAAGCTTGATTGGTAGAAAAATGTTATTCCCAGGTGCCGGGAATTGATTTTGGAGATATTTTTTTCTCCTATTACCAAGGTAGCTTCTATTATATTACTTTTATCTATTGTTGATGCTTTTGATTTTGAGGTAGAATAGATGGATGTGAAGGCAACATTTCTTCACAGGGATATGGAAGAGGAGATCTACATGAAGCATCTCGAAGATTTTGCTGTGAAGGGTAAGAAAGAAATGGTATGCAAGTTAAAGAAGTCTCTGTATGGGTTAAAATAGTCACCAAGGATGTGGTATCATAAATTTGATACATTTATATGGGGACTTGGTTTCACCATAAGCAAAGTAGATCACTTTGTGTATTTTAAACTAATTGGTGACCATGTTATTTATCTAGTCTTGTATGTGGATGATATGTTGCTAATTGGAAATGACAAAGAAATTATCTGGGATTTGAAGACCCAATTGTCCTCCAAATTTGGCATGAAAGATCTTGGTGCTGCAAACTATATTTTGGGCATGGAAATTAAAAGAGACCAAGCAAAGAGGAAGCTCTGGTTAAATGAGAGGAAGTATGTTGAGACAATACCGCAGAGGTTTAATATGCATGAAAGTAAACCGGTGAAGGTTCCTATTCCTGTAGGTGTGAGGTTATTTGCTGAACGGTGTCCCAAGACACAAGAAGAGGAAAAGGACATGTCCCGTGTTCCATATGAAAGTGCAGTTGGTAGCCTGATGTATGTAATGGTATGTACTAGACCAAACATTGCACATGCAGTGGGAGTATTGAGAATGTTTATGTCAAAAATAGGGAAGGAGAACTCGACAACGATGAAGCGGGTTTTGAGGTATTTGTGTGGCACTAGTGATTATGGTTTGTGCTACCAAGAAATACCAGGATTGGACATAGTGTTGGATATTTGTGGCTTTGTTGATGCAGAGTAGGCTAGAGATTTGGATCAGAGAAGATCTACATGTGGGTATGTGTTTAACCTATTTCGAGGTGCAGTTAGTTGGATGAGTAAGAAACAATCTGTAGTAGCACTATCAACTAGAGAGGCAGAATACATGGTAGCCACTCATGTAAGCAAGGAAGCAATCTAGTTGTAGAGATTGTGTTCAAGTATGGTGTTAGTACAGGGAGCTATAAGGATAGACTGTGACAACCAAAGTGCAAATTTTTTGGCAAAGAACCATGCATACCATTCAAAGACAAAGCACATTGATGTTCAATATCACTTTCTGAGGCATATGATAGAAGACAAAAAGGTTTTGCTGGTAAAGGTGGACACTTTGAAGAATACTATAGATGCATTGGCAAAATTTGTGAGCTCTAAGAAGTTCTCTTGGCGTAGATAAACAATGGGCATTACAGGGCTGGATAAATGACTAAGCTCTCTTGTGTCCCCCTATGGAAAGAAAACAACAAATGGGAGAATGTTGGGTTGTGTTATATTCTTTCCCTGACTAGCCCACGTAGTTAACCGGGGGGTTAGAAGGGGGGAAAAGCCCCCCCTCGTTGTGCTAATTGCATGCGGGGCGGTCACAAAGGGTTTGAGGGGTGCAAGTAACCCCCCTCTATGGGGTCTGGGATAGTGCCCTAGAAAATTTTGTTTTCTAGACCCTATATTAGGTTGGGTAGTGATCTGAAATGGGGCACTAAAGGCTTCTTGCATGCTTACAAGAATCTCTCCCACTCCAAAGCTTATATATTCCTAAGATCTAGCTTATGATTGATAATTGCGGGATTAAAAGTGCTTGAAAGAGGTGTATGCTTATGTTTGTTTTTAGACTGTTTATGTGCTTTGTGTTCTTTGCTTATGTTGATATTTAAATACATGCAACATTAAATAATGTAGTGAATAATCAAACACAAAAGATAGCAGTGTAATATGGAGTTCTCCCTGATATCTTGGGATACGTCTCCTTGAGCACTAATCAACTTGACTAGACTCTTTGGGATTATGGTAATGCTTCTTTTACAAGTTCCATACTTAACTCCATAGGTTTATAACTATACCTATGGGCTTAGAATACCATCTTACCCCTGGCTATCCTTACTCTGTAGATAGACCTAGGCTTCTCCGGACTAGACTCTTTCAATCAGCTCTCTGAGCTATATTGAGCTCTAGCGTGCACCAACTCCCTTAGAATTATATTATTGTCTCTGAAATTCCTTCTTTTATCTTCAATATACTTTGGACATCAGCAATAGCTTGATCGTTTGATCTCTTTACTATTCTGAAACTTCATTATTGCTCCATGGCTCTTAGAAGTCTTCAAGATTTTCTAAACTCCATCTCAATGGATTCAGTGGTCCCCTACAGTCACCTTGAACATTGGAACCTTGAGAATGAATGCTGGCACTATTCTCTGCAACTACCTCCAACCTCTGGTAGCCTCTACTTCTGCTCTTAGCTCTGGCTCTTGGCTCTGGCTCTTGGCTTTGGCCCTTAGCTCTGGCTCTCACGAGCTCCTAGGTTCGCTCGACCTCCAAGTGACTCTCTGTCAATTGAGGTCTCTGGTTTCGCTTGACCTCCAAGCGACCGCAAGCCTCCCTTGTAAATTGTGCTCTTTGGCTTTTGTGAGGCATCCTTTTGAGTTTGCAACTTCTTGTTCGTTTCTCTATGTGTAATCATTCCTCTGCCTCTGCATTTCTTCGACTGGCCCTCTGGCTCTTTAGCTCTGTGGCTCTGCGACTAGCCATCTAGCTCACTGGCTTTGTGGCTCTACGTATTACATAATGCATCATTGTTATAGAAATTCCTACTCATAGCATGGCATAGGTGTGATGGTTGTTTCCAAATGGAAATGAACCGGTGGGAACTTTCTAGGACGAAATCCAAAAAATAATGCATTCTTATTTGTAACGGAAATACACAAGAAAAATAATGAAAACACATCATGAGCCTTTAAACTAGACTTCAAATAATATGTAGCCACATTTATAAACCCTTCAGGTCCGTCCCTTTATCGAAATGTCACAATTGCATTGCGTAGACCAAAACAACCCAATACACGGAAAATACAAAGAAAATATGCAAAGCTAGATTTCAAATTAAATGAAATTACGTCCATAAGCCTTATCGGGTCTGTGCTTTATCGCAAGTTGCAATCGCATGTCGCATGGTATCGTGCTCCCCTCTGCATTATTGTGATCCGATTGCCAATTGTCGATCGTCGATTGCGCTATAGGCGCATCACATATCACATATCACAATGTCCTCCTACCAAGTATTTATCCCTTCAAAGCTCTAATGCGATATGTCTTAAAGATTCGATAAGGGCTTTAGGCTATGGGATATAGTATTTTGGGTCCACTTCCATATTGCTCCATTGCTGATCACTTTATCGTGCATCACAATATCGGCACACCACAATTCGGCTTACCCAAGGGTTCTGATATCATATGTAAGCCTTTCTTCGATTGCGATATGTTGGAGATTGCTAATTAGGGATCATTAAGGAATAATGCTCTACCCTTTAACATTGCGATGTGATATTTGCATATAAAGCCTTAAACCCCTTTTAATAAGGATTTGCCTCCTTTTTCGAAGGATAATGGGCGAACTTCTTTTTGCGCTAACTCCTTCATCCAGAGTCCATTTTCACCCATTCAAATTGCAGTAGATTCAGATTGAAAATATCTACATAATGAGACTATTCCAAAGAGCATCCTTTAACTTTCATTTTACTTTGTGAGAAATATTTTTAGGCTCAGAAGTCTATTCTAGATCCATTTTGGATCACGTCTTCCCACTAAAAAGCTTTTGGACTCCAAAAGACTAAAATACTGATTTGAACAGTAAATGAGAGTTCCTCGCCCTCTTCTTTCAGCCTCCATACACTTGCCTTGCATAACGCCTATAAACCAAAGCCTTTGAACACTTCCTTCCTAGATGTGCTTGTCCTCCTAGGAAGAATTGTCTTCCTCCCTGACTTCGTGCAGAACTCCTACTGAGAAGGTCACAAAAGGTAGTTTTAACTTCTCTTCCTTGATCATTGATCCAAGGTGGCTCAAACCAATGCGAAGTTACATCTGCTTCACAAAATTTTCATTTGAACCTATTTGACATATTGTCAATAAAAATTGTTAGCAACAACAGGATTACAGACAACAACTAGATGGCCTAAACTCCTACTTCAATAAAAGAAACAGATTTCACATCTTGTGAATTACCTTCATGTCTTACATCTGCATACAAATGATTGACTAGATAACAAGCCAATAAAACACGTCTTTAAAACAATTGACCCTTCAAGTCAAGCATGTAGAAAAAGAACTCTAGGATTATTTTTCAAATATGAAACACTTCATCATCATTTCCATCTTGGAGACCAAATCAACTTTTCCAAGTCAACATTATATTACATGCATGTTTAAAACAAAGTAATTAACCCTTCAAGTTAATTACGCACACATGTTCAAATACAAGGAAATCATCAACATCCCTGTGTTCATGCATATCAAGCTTATGCATGCATTTCATCTTTCAACTTCCGCTTAAGTACATTGTAATTTCAAAGCTGAAATGAATATAATGTTGCAACAATGAAGTGAGTCTCCTACTCAACCTTTTCCATTCACCTTCTTGGTAAGAACTTGCAACTTGCATCTCATTAACAAAGAAATGAAAATAGATGCATTATGTCAATAAACATGCCATCTTAATTGGATAAGAACTCTAACCATTTCTTACCAATCCATTTCAAAGCTGTTACCTTTATCTGCACATCAACATCAACATGTGAATCATCCTGAAACACATCAATCATGGAATCTTTCTTTCCATTCCTACCATTTTCTCTTTCCACCTTCTTCAAGTTTCGTGGAAGCATTGTTGGACTCACAGTCCAACATTTTGCAGCAATATGTCCTTGCTTATGGCAATTAGTGCAATGCATACGAATCTTCTTGATAGCATGATTTGCCTTGTTGAATGGACCTTTGGCTTCTTGCTTCCTTTCCTTCAAAAGTTTCATGTATGTGGCCATTCTCTTCCAACATCTAGAAACATTATGGTTATCCAAAACACAAAAGGAACATGCAATTCTTTTCCCATACTTATATGGAAATTTATCCTGCTTTACATAAAAAGGAATATGATTAGAACTAGATTTATACTTTTCTCTTTCACCTTTATTACCTTCATGAGGAGCTGAATTGAATGAAGAAGTAACTTCATTTGGAATGCCATCAACCTCTTCAATGGTTTCAGAGTTTCCACAACTCTCTGGTTCAAGTGTATGCTTATGAACACCTTCTTCTTAAAAGTGATGTTTCCAGCTATTGCATTCCCCATGAATATAATATTTACACTTTTGAGGTAGAAGACTTGAAATGAAACTCCTCCTTGGAGCTGTTTCAATGGTCTTCATGGAAGTTTTGGAACTTTCTCCATAAGACTGTCCATAGCCAAGACCCAAATACTTAGGTCTTTCCTCAACCATTATTGGCCCAATAATACCTGCATGTTTGCCCAAGCCTTTTCCTTCATAGCCCATCTTGGACATTAACTTGGAACCTATGCCTCTGGTATGTTTTTCAAAAGAACCAACATAAACATTCTTAGAGGAAATTGAAGACAAATTGAAATTATTTACCTCTTCTTCAAGCTGATACTTGACTAAGGCTTCTTTGGTAACAAGGAGATGTGTCTCCAACTCATGCACCCTTTCTAGGTTCATATTTGCAATATGAAGTTGCCTCTCAATTTCCTGCAATTTTTCAGAAAGCAACTGCTTCTCTTCCTTCATGGAATTCAACTACTCTTGAAGTATGATGCTCTTCCTTCCATCCTCATACATTTCTCTCACCATATCCATCATGATGAAAAATTCTTGCTTCATGTCTTCATCAGAGAATCTTGTGATGAAGGAAGGACTTGAGGACTCATTTGTAGAAGTAGTCATTGTCAAAATGAACAAAATAACTTCAAACAAGATTAACAAAGAGCTTATTCAAGCAACCTTTTACAAATGCAGGTAATTTCTATACAAGTTTAAAACCTACAAAATCATGGAAAAGGTCAATAAGAACATCAAAGGTCATGATGAAGTTGAATGGGTTCTAGAAAATTTGAAGAGTCATGGGACATTGAAAGGTCATAAGGAAGGTGAAAATTCATTGTCCACTTCTATAAATGCATGGGGGCTTCACTCAATGAGCCTTTGACATATCATGTGTGTTCATGGCATATTAAACAATACCCTTAATTTGACTACATATTGGAAAATACCTATAAAAATCACATTATTTAACCCCCTACCAATATTAACCCAATACACCTTCCTAATTTAAAAACCCCTACTTTCACTAGATATTGTGGGTATCCATTTTTTCATTAACATTTTTATACCCCTTTATATTTTTTCATTAACTTTGAGCTCCAATTTTTATACCTACCAATATAAAAACCCCTTACCCCCTATATATCCCCCAATATAATATGCCATTTTGTCTTTAATATATATTCCCCAATATGAACCCATGTGGTATGGTATTTCTCTGCTAGTGAAGCCCTCGTGTATGAATGTACCCTCATTCCTCATTCAAAGGGGACTTTTAGCACTTGAGATAGTATATTAATTATATGGTTGTTTTGTGCTTGGGGGTATGAAAGAATTCTTCTCTTCGTAGATTATAGGATGAGTGATTTTAAGGCTAGGCTTGGTGTCTTAGAGATTATATGAACTTATCTCATCCCACTATTGGATTTTTAAGAGTTTATGGTACATGTATTTGAATGAGAGGTAATGTTAATGAGAAGCTTTTCACTTCATGAATTGATTATCATGCATATTAATGGAATTTGTAATGACTATCCAATGTTTTTGATGTATATGCATGTGTGTTTTCATATTGGTTACTTGTCAATGAACTGATTTTTGTGTGTAACTTATATGTTTTCTTTGAATCTTTGCTCTTGATTCCATGCAAATGCTAGTAGTTAATAGTGAACTAATTTGTAGTTGGGTTCTAGTACTTCCTTGCTTGTGTATGTATTAGTTAGTCTTATATCTAATTCGTTCTTAATACATGCTCTTGCTCATTATGTTGTTGTCATTTACTTGTATCGTGTTATGAAAGCCATCAATTGAGAGTTTATTTTGTCCTCATTCTTTTGGAATTTTACTTTTAGTCTCACACACACATCTCTGCATTTGATATCCAAGAGCAAACACACATACAGTAGTAGTCGGTCCCACAAACCAAATGGCACTCCTATCCCAAAAAATGTGAGGTCTAATTGGGATTTCACATTAGGGAGACCCCCTACTATTGGTGAAACATTCTGAGTTGTCAACAAGGCCATATGAGCTTCCACATTCATGTGGCTGGCTTTGTTTTATAGAGAATATATTATTCTTCAAAATATGAGTAGCTCAATGAGGTATGTATCCCTTTAGATAGTGTGTGTCCTAGAAAATGGACTTTGGTTGCAAGGGTTTTGTGTGTTTGAACCATAATCATGGGGTTTTGGGTGACCCATAACCATGATGAACAAGGGTTTGAGGATAGAGATATCTTGAAAGTGCATAGCCTCAAGATAGTTTGCTTACCGATATGCCTGGTAGAAATATAGTGGCTTACCTTTGTTGCCTCTAGGATGTGATGCTCTGGAGGTTGCATTGATGGCAGTGGAAGACTGGATAGTCCTAACAAATCTATCTTCTGATTTTATGTTATACATGATTATCTCAACTAGATTTTTCCCATCAATTTATATATCCAAAAAGACATATAAGCATGAGATGATTGTAAAATCATCTAAGACTAAACAATTATGACCATAGAGAATGAGAAAATTAGCCCCATGTGTTGTCATTGAGTAGCATACACTATTGTTCTAGAAATAATAAGCCATGAAAATATGTTCTCTAAATAATTTAACCAGTTAATAAAGCCATAATGCAAAACCTTCCCCTTCTCCTCAACCAGTTTGCCAAAAATTCACAAGAGAAATAAGTTGCTAGAAACATGGCTCCTATTAACATGACAAAAATTAGTTGTAATTAACCAGTATCATTTTAGCAAGCCTTAATAAATATAGAGACATTTTATTGGTGAAAACTATAACCAATGATCTGCTATATAGATTCCAATGTTGTGGTGTAGAGCCAAAATATCGCACTGCCAAATATTTGTTTGGTTCGAACAGATGTTGATTTATCTAGTTCCAACTGAGGTATCATGTTTGAAGTTCCTCTGTGGGAGCTAGAACTGACCTGTGTTCAAATTTGAGGCATTCTATTCGACCAAAAATGCTTAGGAATTGTATGTGCCCAAAAGACCTGCAATGATGGCTCAAGTGTAAGCCAGCTCCTGGTGGTATAATTCCCATACAACTGGCTGCTTCATAGGCATGGCATAATTAAGTAAAATTTCACCAATGTGGTGTGATAAATCTGATGCATTCAAAATTTTAAGTGAGGAAAAAATTAATATCACTTCTTTGATGAACTTCATGCCAGTTACGATCATGTCGATTCTCTTGAGCCTCTTGAAAGTTGACACTGGTGGTGCTGAAGGGTCCACCGTGGCCACAAGAGATGACCATGACCTTGGAATCGATAATATTGGGGTCCATGCATGAATATATATTGTGTTTATGGACATGAAGGCCTAGTTGATCATGATGTTGAACACTTTACCCCCCTTTATGATAATTTCCTGAGCGACCACTGTGATGAATAATTTCACATTAGGCCTCAGAAACACCTTGTTCATGATGGTCGAGGTGAAAACTATTGTGTGCTTGATAACCACAAATTCTTTTGCCTCATCATAGGGAACATCGATCTCATCAAAGAAGAGGTGTGCGAGTTTCCTCACCATCATGGTTGTGAATAGTTGGACTTCAAGCCACACCCTGCCCCCAGGGCTCACCAACTATTATATGATGGCACCCTTGATGTCAAGGTTATTGTTCAGTGTGTAGATGCATGAGAGACCAATGGAGCCAGCACTAATGATCACCATGATTGACTCCGTAATTTTGCAAGCCTTTCAATTTTTCTCAGTTGAATATTTCTTGCTATTTATTTTAAGTATGATGACCTGGAGTGCCAACAAACAGAACAAGTGCATCAATGAGACTCTAGTAAGCTTTGTAGTGTCTTACTCGGGTATTTTTGGGACAAATAGTCTAGTGCATATGAAATGAGCACAACTCGGAATGATTGTCCCTTGTAAGGTAAAGGAAATTTGATGTCATCAACCAGGAAAATACCATTTTGAATCAAATTCTCATAGGAATTGTTTAGTGTGGATTGTTAGAAATTGTAATTACTCCCGCATGAGGAGTTGGCTAAAATTAGAGAGTCAATTAACTGAGTGTGGAGTGTTGAGTCAAGTTGAGTGACGGATAAAGAGTTAAGTGCATTCCATATTTAGAGTGTGAGTTAATTGAGTTAAGTGTGTGTGCATGTCAAGATATTTTAGGTGAGTCGCTAGTCAAAAAGGTTAAATACCCTTCACCAGGTTCATTGTAAGAGTCAATTTTTGTGTGATTAATAGAAGAGCCACAGCTCATGTGATTTGTGTTTTGTCTCCTCTAACTTTCCAAAAAATTGGTATCAAAGCAAAGTTACAAAGAGTCACGGATAACAAATGCGCAACAATCTATGTGAGAGGAGAGAAATCTATATTTTCTCATGGTTAGTGCTATAATGCACCTTGTAGGTTATACACAGGGAGTTGTAATGCGCAAGTGCTCAACAGAGAGCTATGTTAATATTCGCACACTTACCAGATTTTGCATGCATGCGGGTCAAAGGTAACTACATAACATTACAAGACTAACACAGGACTTCACCTTCGTAATGAGCATTAGTATGCAAGACTCAAGCAGTCACGGCCACATTAAAGAAGTCAAGAAAATTTGTTTACACTATCACATGGTGAGAGTTGACTGATAAAATTTTCTTAAGGAGTTAATACGAAAAGGTATTAAAGGAGCGTGGCCCACTAAAGATTTTTTTTAAATGTTATGTGGATTATTTTTACCCATATTAAAGTGTTATCTTTTCTGAAGGACATATTTATTAAATTTTTGTGGGTTATTCACGATGATAAATGCTTATGAAATATAAAAGGTTTTGCCATGAATTTTGAAGGATTTTAACATAAAAGGCATTCGAAGGTTTTTAGATTCATTTTTGATATATTGAAAAAGTTCATGTTGATAAAGGTTTTCTTTCACAAATGGCTTGTTATAAAGATATTTAAAGAGATTTAAAAGGTGTTTTTGGGAGATATTTATGAAGAAGGTTTTTTCTTAGAATTAAAAGAGAAATAAAAGGATTTTATTGAATAAGATTTTAGGGCTTTGTAAAGTCTGTCAGTGTACAAAATTATTTGGTTTTTTGTTAAGCATGATAGTGTTTTGGATGAAGATTGTGCCTTACGTGGGCGCATATTGAAAATTATATTTTTTTTTTGTCCAGGGCAATATGGAAGACAACCTCATGTAATCAACGAATCAGCTATAAGAAAAGAAATGACAACAATCATGGGTCGCAAAGCGTGACTGGAGAAGACTAAGAAAATGAATCAAAAATAAATGACATAGATTGTTGTTGTGTTTAGAAAGGTTCAAGCCATGGCCGAGGAACTAAGAAGTCTAGCAGAAGACAAAGAAGAAATCAAGGGTGATTGGTGTAGCTTTGATCTGCTACCATCTCCTATGTTTACAGGTGAATATTTTGATCATTGGGTTATCAAGATGCTAGCTTTTCTTAGAGCTAAAGAGTTAATTAACTACAGGTCTAATAACCCATATGATGGAGTATGTTATGCTTTAGAATTCAATTTTATAAAACATGCATTGGATGAGAAGTGTTTGTGCAAGGTAGCAAAAGATACAACTTCCAAGGAAGCATGGATGATCTTGGAAGCAAATTTTGGCACAAAAGAGAGTGACATGTAGCAGCAAGTTATGTCATAAGCAAAGAATTCAGCTACAGATATGAGAGTAGATGAGCAAGACTCTAAGAGGAAAACAGAGTTTGGAGAATCCCACTCAAAAGTGGATGATGGTTGTCAAGACCATATAATTGAAACCCATTATGCAAGCATGCATATGGATGAAGAATATGCAAAAAAGATTGCAGAGAGAGAAGCAAGAGCCCCTGTATGTGAAACAGAGAAATAGAAAATAAATACTCAAGGACTCCACTGTAATGTGGATGATACAGATGATGGTGAATCCTGCTATGATGAGACACATGTGGATGATGACTGCAAAGTTATATGTGAATTGGTGAATCCAATTGCAACTGATGGATTTGGTGAAGTTTACATTGTCAACGAAATGAGCACATGGATGCTTGAATATCCCACCATAGTGTGGATGAACATTATGTTGATGATATGTGTGGTTTCTTTTTTGAAATAGAGATGGATTATGACAATATGGTAAGCACAATTTTTGATGAAGCATTGAAGGTTGAAGTTGCCACTATAGCAGCAAGATATAAAGCAATTGGAACTACTCATGAAGAAGTATTTCATATAGTAGGAGTTGATGATCAAGAACAGGATAAAGTGATTCAAGAGTTTTTGATGAGAATATCCACTAACAACATAACAGTGGAAGACAACCTCCATGTAATTGAAAAGATGGTAGATGTAGAGAAGGAAGCTCTCACTGAAGAGAGTCATATTAAAGATGTTTTTAACATTGTTTTTTAATATGCAAGTGTTCAAAATAGCATGGGAGTAGAAGTTAAAAGCAAGGTTATTAATAAATTTGATGCAGATTTGAAGCTACTTGAAGAATGGATTTAGAAACCAATAGAACAAATTGAAGCAAGTCTTAAAGCAATAGTTAGAATAAATGAATTCAATGAAATGGTGAATATTGATATTGAGTGTACAAATTACAGGAAAAAAGAAATGGTACGTGATGATGAAAGTGAAAATAATGATGTGGATGTTTCTGAAGACAAATATGAATGCATTGAAGCCATTTTTCAGTAGTGGAGTCAAGAAAAGATAAGATTCTACTATCTAGAAAAATGGCATAAAGAAATTCAAGAAAATGAAACACAAAAAGAAAAGAAAAGAAGACAGTTTGAAGATGAAATGTTTTGGAAATAGTCCATATTTGAATGAATATTTGAAGAGGAAGTTATAGAAGACATGATCCAACTGTTTTTCAGCACAAATTCAAGAAAAGTCAAAGAAAAATTACAACAACAACAAGTAAAGGAATATGGAGCCTACAACAATAAATTTCAACAGAGAATGAAGTAATTTCGAGGATACATATCTTGGAAGAAGAGAAAAATAAAATGAAAAATAGTAAAAGTTTTGAGTCATTGCAAGCTTATCTAAGACATAGACTAGCAAGCATGTGTCAATGATAATGAGTCAACTTCTATTGTAAGCCTAGCAGGCATAGTTGAGCCATGTTGAGTCATATGGTCATAATTAAGGGGGAGTGTTAGAAATTGTATTTACTCCCACATGAGGAGTTGGCTAAAATTAGAGAGTTAGTTAAGTGAGTGTTGAGTGTTGAGTGTTTAGCTTTCAGTCAAGTTGAGTAATGGATAAAGAGTTAAGTACAATCCATATTTAGAGTGTGATTTTACTAAGTTAACTGTGTGTGCATGTCAATATATTTTAGGTGAGTGGCTAGTCAAAAAGGTTAAATACCTTCATCGAGTTCATTGTAAGAATCAAGTTTTTTGTGATCAATAGAAGACTCGTAGCTCATGTGATTTGTGTGTGAATTTGTGTTTTGTCTCCTTTGCCTTTCCAACATGGATATTATATCAAATGGCCCAATAGCTAAAGCTCCATTTTCATCTTCCTTTAACAGTTTGGAGGTTACATAAAATGTGTCAGGGATGACATGTAAGACCTTGTGCATGCTATCCCCATAAATGTCTTGCAGAAGTGGTACTGGCTTCTGAATTTGTGAACCACCAGAAATTTGTTCCCCATTATGAACATTGGGAGCCGCTTGTGTTCTCTCTTCCCTAGAGTTTTCTTCGATTGTTGTTTCTGAACCACTATACATATAGCTAAGAAGAATAAATATCCCTAGGTGGAGCAATCCAATTGAAAGTAAAGATGGCAACTGATACTTTTGATGAAATGGGATGCTCGATGGTGTAACTCTACTCTCTACAAAATGTGGGATTCAATGGTCTCCAAGATATCACTATAATCCTCTAAGATTGGGTGTCCTCGAGGAAGAAGGCAAGGCGATCTATTTGAATGAGATCGTAGTTTACTATTTCTTCTTCTCTTCTCTAGTGGTTGCTTATATTCAAGCTGTGGTTAAAAAAAAAATCTTCACTAGACTGCTAACAAGACCTATTGGGTGGATCTACCTTATAAATTTTAACTACATAGTTGTGGCTCAATTTTAGGCCTTTTTCCATGCTTGAACCACTACATATTTTTGGTGCATAAAAGCATCATCGTAATCCCTTATTTCTAGATTACAAAACTAAAGAAAAATACCCTTTGTCCTTTTGGTTTGTCCAAAATGACTCTCTTTTTGTCCAAAGTTGTAGCAAACCAATGGTTTTCAAGGAGGAACAAACAAACAATTATTTTTGGCAAGGTGATGGAGTTACACCAAGGAAATTGAAAAGGATTTGGTAGAAAGGAGCTATTAATAAGCTATTTGCAGTGGAATGCTTATAATCTTGGCTAGGGATTGTTTTAAAGGAATACAATAGGGATTGATGAGTATGAGAGGGCTTGATCGAGCACTTAATGAAACAAAGTGGTTAAATGCATTCGTTGGAAGTTTCAAATGTGGAATTAAAAGAGTATGAATGGGACTTCAACGCATTCTAGTGGAGGAATTGCACTCCTAGCTGGTGGAGAAAACTTGGTAGGTCAACAAGAAATAAAAAAATGCAGTACTAGTGAAAAAGGAGTGAGGCAATATAGAAAAAGTGTTATCTGTTCGGGGAGATTTGAAAACTCCCACTAGAGACTCTCAAAACCTTATTATCATGGGGTCTAATACCACTAATCTGGATCTTAGGGGGCCAAGATATATGAGACCTGAGCATCAAGGGAGAAAAATGAACCAAACAATATTCAAAATGTGAACTAAAAGATATTCAAAATATGAGTTGAATACATTCCAACAAATAAATGTGAAGATACCCATTCGAGAAAATAATTTATTAAATGAAAGAAACCTTTGATCACTACATTGTGGTGGACCAATCTATCCATTTACAAATTGAGCCCAATTATTTGTGGCCTTCTTGACTTAAAATACCATGAGTAAATATCATGGTCATATACCATGGGTAAATAACATGGGTGGATGCCACTTTCCATTGGATCAAATTTTATAGACCAGAATTGAAAACCATATAATTTGTTGCATTTTTGAACATTTACTCAAGCATATTCGTCATTAACAATTAACTTATAGAGTACTAACAATGTTAATTTTCTTAGGGATAAAATTGATTCTTGTAGATAATTGCATTTTAAAACATTTTCAACATTTTCACATTGCATTCACCCCATATCATCATAAGCAAGTATGTAGAGAGAACACTATCAATATCAATGTAGAATAATAGTCATAGGTATGCCATGATATCTATCTCATAGGTATATCATGATATCTTTGTCATAGGTCTGTCATGCTATCTCTGTCATAGGGCTCGACATATATCCTTCATATCTCTTTCACAATATTTTCTAAGAAGGCCCAAGGTGAAGGCTTTCATACCCAAGAACTGAGACCCAATAGGGCATCGTTACACAACAATACTGAGGTCGATTAGGCACTATTACATCACAAGACTGAGGCCCATTAGGGTCATGTTACACCACAAGAAAGACGTCCATTAGTGTGTTGTTACACCACAATATTGAGCCCATTAGGACGTTGTTACACCATAAGACTGAGGCCCATGAGGGTGTTGTTAAATGACAAGACTAAGGTACAATTTCGAAAACCCATAGGATGGAATGATAATTATATAATTTCCAATTAATTGCAGGTCCTGGTTGTTGGAAATAATACTGAGAGGGGGGGTGAATTAGTATTATCAGATCAATAATTTAATTTTCAAAACTGATTTATATATGCTACTTCAGCTCAGTGAACTAGTGTGTATATGAAATTGTACTTAATGAAACCAGCGTATATGCAGAGATCTTTTGATTTACCCAAATTATCAGGTATTGAACTTTAATCAGTATATCAGGAATTCATTTAGACAGTGCAATAAGAGTAGAAAATAGCATCACACATAAGCAACACACATGAACACCAAGATATAAGGTGGAAACCCAATGTGGGTGAAAACCACCTACTGTTGTTATCTCTGTCTTCTTTTAATAATAAGAAAATTATGTTTACAAATTTTGTACTGGTGCAGTCTTATACCAGTACGCAGGCTTCTACCTACAGAAGGCTACAACCTTCTCTTGTTCTCTAGCTTCTATTAGAAGGGAGCTACAACCCCCTAGCTATTGTCCTAGCTAATATGTTTGCTAGTACGTAGGCACCGACCTATAGAAGGCTACGACCTTCTTTCCTCCTTCAGGGACCTCGTTTCATAAATTTTCAGACTGGATCCATCAACAACATCATTTAATCATCAAATATATCTGCATCAACCAATCTCCATTTGAACCAACCACAACTGAATCAATCAATCACTTTGACAACCCATCAATCTGATCATTCAGAATGTGGTCACTAGAATACAGTAACGAGAACCCAATCCAGAAGCCAGAACACTGCAACAGCAAACAGAAGCAACTAAAACATATTTTATAAGGTATACGCTACTTCCATGTGTCGAACCTACGTGTATATGTGCTTTCCTCAAATCCAACCATTGTATATATCTACAAATATAAATTCAAAATTTTGCAGCTATTCTGGACTTTAGTTATACCCAGATCATATCATTTACAGAATAATATATGCATCATAATTCAGATCTAGAATATACATGAGCAAAATCACCTAATGATAATTCATTTTATGCCTTAAGATCCTGATCTATCAATAGATCTTATCCCTCATCATTAGCTAAGGTTCATCCTTGGTTCAGATCCAGCAATGCACCATAACCCAATAACCTGCATACTAGATCTCACACTTCATCAGATATTCGATACTTGCACACCTTGGCCTAATGATCATCTCCTCCTTTTATGGTTTTAGGCCTTTCTCAATACCATGGACCAAAACCACTTAGGACCAATACCTTGGACCCAATACCTAGGGTCAATACCTCAGACCACATACCTTGGACCAATACCATGGATCAAAATATCATGGACCAAATACTTCAAACCAAAAATTTAGTTTTCCAAGGTATATGTGATTTTCCTTCTATGAAAGTGTGTGTGTACGTATACGTGACTTGTATACAGTGAACTTGTGTGTATACGCAACTTGGTCAATGGCGAACCTGCGTATGCCTCTCTTTCTTCATTCTGTAATTCTTTGCAATTCACTTGCTATATTATGATCTTTCATCTGAGTGAGTTGCCTTCTGAACTAATTCCTTGAAGTTGCCCTGCATTTCATCACATTTGTAAACACTACTATCACACATTCTATCACATCTAATATCTCTTCTATAGATTCATCTAGTTACCATATACAAGTGAGTTGTTCTGCTACAAGTGGGTTGCCATCAAGTACAACACATACATCATAATGCCAACAATCTCCCCCTTTCGACTTGATGGCAACAACAACCACACCAAGTCACTCTCCCCCTTTGACATCAAAGGAAAACGGTCATGCTCCCCTTGAGTGCATGCTAAATTCTCTGATAGGTTGAAGTGTGTTGATTGAGCTCCCAGGATCGAGTCCATGCTCCCCCTAAGCATAAGAAAAGTCTGCAAAAAGATGTTCTAAAAGAAAAACATGACTCTATACATACATCACAAATGAACTTCCTATCACCAATGACTCATACATGCATCCATCTCCCAACCAAGTGGGGATATACCAAATTTGACTCATCCACCCAACCAAGTGGGGATATACCAATTGTTTATACATGTCAAAAACAAGAAACATTACGTCATCCATCCCATGCATAGTGGGGTTACAAATGAGGTCTTTTCATGATCTTTACAAATAGAAACTAAATATATTAAACAAGACCATGATATTAATCAGTAACTATCATATGATATGAACCATCAGCAGCATTATCCAGACCAACAACCTATATATGTCCATTATTAGTTATCAAAATATCATCAACCATGTTCTCCCCTTGAACTTGTTCCACCTATTCATTGTCAGATCTAATCATTGCATATGTTAGTAAGAGATATCAAAAGAATCATCATCAATCAAATGTACCTCAAGTGATGAACAAATTTATGAGGACCAATATATTAGCAGATTAAAACCATCATCAAATAGAGAAGATAATTGATAGAACCATAGCAGACCCCTTTTTTCTGAGTCTGGTCCACTGCTTTTCTTCAAACCAGCATATACGCGACTGTGCCCACAGAAACTTGCGTATGAACGTGACTACACTTCATGAAACTCGTGTATAACCACCTTTATCTGAAAAATAGGATTTAATAGTAGGATGATGCAAAAACTACTCCCAGCTTTTGTCTGAGATATTCAAATGTCTCTCTAGGTAGTGGTTTAGTGAATATATCAGCAGCCTGTTCTTTGGAGGGAACATACTCTAATTTGACCTTTTGTTCAAGCAATTGTTCACGTAGGAAATGATATTTCATGGGTATGTGCTTGGTCTTGGAGTGCATGACTAGATTCTTTGAAATACTAATGGCACTTGTATTATCACATAGAATGGAGATAGGTGGAGTACATGTGATCTGAATATCTTGCACGGTTTGCATCATCCAAAGAAGTTGTGTGTAGCAAGATGCAACAAGCACGTATTCTGCTTCAGCTGTAGATAATGCAATTGAACTTTGTTTCTTGCTGAACCAAGACACTAACCTGGAACCCATATAGAATGCACCACCACTAGTGATTTTTCTGTCCTCAACACTTACTTCCCAATCCGCATCTGTATATGCATGAAGTGTAAGATCTGTATCTCTAGGATACCATAAACCAAAGTTCTGTGTTCCTTGAAGATATTTGAAAATCCTTTTGACTTCCTGAAGGTCTGATTCCTTTGGATTTTCTTGGAATCTTCCAACTATTCCCACTGTATGCATGATGTCCTGTCAGGTACCTGTTAGATAAAGAAGACTGCCAATCATGGATCTGTAAGTTGGTTGATGTACTGCTATTGATTCATCATTTGAACTAAGACTGCATCCTGTTACTATTGGGGTACATAATGGTTTAGAATCTTCCATGCCATACTTTTTCAGGATTTGTTTGAGATATTTGATTTGTGAGAGAAAAATGCCATCTTTATTTTGTTGAACTTGTAGACCAAGAAAATAGGTAAGCTCACCAAGCAAGGACATCTCAAATTCTTATTGCATTACTGAAGAAAAATTTTGACTCATGGATTCTTCATTGCTACCAAAAATGATATCATCAACATAAACAACAATTATTAGCAATTTACCAGTGCCAATCTTTGTATATAGATTGCTATCTGCTGACCCCTTTGCAAAACCTTATTGGTGGAGATATTTGTCAAGATGGTAATACCAGGCCCTTGGAGCCTGTTTTAGACCATAGAGATCCTTTCTGAGTTTGCATACAAGTTTTTCATCATTTCCAAGAATGAATCCTTTTGTTTGTTCAATATAGACTTCTTCTTCTAAGTCTCCATTAAGAAAGGCAGATTTTACATCTATTTGGTATACTTTGAATTTTTGAAAACTAGAAAGAGCAAGAAACATTCTTATGGCTTCAAGTCTAGCAATAGGTGCAAAAGTTTCTTCAAAATCTATACCTTCTTGTTGAGCATATCCTTTACAAACAAGTCTGCCTTGTTTCCGATAACTTCTCCATTTCCGTTCATTGTTTTTGAATATCCATTTAGTTCCTATGATATTCTTATCATGAGGTCTAGGAACTAATTCCCAAGTATTATTCTTTTCCATTTGCTCAAGTTCTTCATTCATGGCCATGACCCAACATTCATCTCTACATGCTTCATTTACATTTTGAGGTTCGGTGGAAGATAGTAATGCTAGATAGCTTGAGGCTTCAGTAATAGTTTTTCTTGTCTACACACTTGTCCCTTTTCCCCCTAGAATTTGATTTTCTAGATGAGTTTTCTAAACATGCCTAGGCGGAGTCTTTTCTTCTACCTGTTATCACTCAGAAGTCTTCCTTAGAAGTTGAAAAAGAAGGAATAATCTAAGGTAACCACAAACCTAATATTTAGACTCAGGTTCTAGCCAAACTAAGTCCAGAGAGGGCTCTCTCTTTATAATTTAACTTTATTTTGGGTAGGATTTTAGGCTAGTTCTTAGTGCTCATGTTGTTTTGGCTTTGATTGGATGGTGGAATAAAATTTGGTTATAACTAGAAAACCCATATAGCAGTGAGATTCTGGTTGAACCTACTACCCTCTGTAATATGTGATCGATTTTAGGAAGAGGGTAGTTATCCTTGAGTGAAACTTTATTTAAATTCCTAAGGTCAACACACAGTCTAATTTCACCAATTTTCTTTCTTGTAGGTACCAAATTAGAAACCCAATCTGAGAATCTAATTGGTGCAATAATCTTAGCTTCATACATTCTTTTGATCTCTTTTTCGATAGAAGGCAATACAATGAGGTTAATCCTTCCAAGTTTCTATCTAAAAGGCTTTTGGTTCTTTTAAGGGAATGGTGTGTTGTATTATGTTGGTATCATAGGACTTAAGGTCCTCATAATTCCTCACAAAAACGTCTTGGAATTCCTTTAACAGTTCTATGTATTTCACTTTTTCATTGGGAGGTAAAGACTTTGAAAGTTTTATCATTTTTGGATCTTCTTCATAGCCTATGTTATACTCCTCAATGTCTGATTTTAAGGCTTCCATTTTCAGCTTTTTAGGGACATCGTTTGAATCAAACAAGTCCTCTAGAGGAGTTAATCCTTTGGGCAAAAAATTGTCTTTAATATTGATGACTTCAGATTCTTTATCAATTGCTTCATCAATTTCCATTTGTTTTAAGTTTCGAATATTTGATTTTGTGAACTTTGTGGGATGGAATCTATCTATCCTTTCGTCTTCTACTTTGTTAATTTATTAGTGTAATCAAAATCTAATGTTATGTCCGTGTCTATGTTGTTATTTACAAATTCATCATCTAAAGTTAGAAAATTGTTAATTTGTTTGTCATTATTGAACACTTGCTAGTTCTTTAAGTTGTTAGGAATAGCAGGTCTATACCTAACCTCAGCAGTGTACTGATGGTTGGGCTGAAATGGCAACTTGAAAGTACTAGCAAACATCGCTAAACTGTGAGCTTGCATATTGTGTTTTCTTGGGATAACAGCAAGCTTGGTTTATAAAAAAGCATTTAGTATTTCTACAACTGTTCCTCTATAAAATCCTAACCTAGGATCCCTAGTCATATAAACAACGTTAATTTGTTTTATTTCCAACTCAGAATCTCCCATAATAGAGACTCTTATGGCTCCTAAACTTTTGACCAATTTGAGACCTAACAGAAGTGCTTCATCTCGGCCATGTTGTTTGTACATTTAAAGTTCAACCTGTAAGCATGACCCTCTAAATGGTCATTTTCTAAGTTGTAAATCCATACTCCTACTCCTGCGCCTAGTTTGTTTACTGACCCATCAAATTCAAGATGCCATAGAATTTCATGTTCATAATTCTTACTGTTTGGGGGTACAAAATCTTCTTTGACTAAAATATCTAGGTCATCTTTATTATCTGAAATCTCATGAATTTGGACACTTTGATTTTCTTCTTTCACTGTAATTTCTTTTGGTTCTACAATAATGTTGTTTAAGTTGTTTTCTTGGTTAGATTCAACATTGTAAAGAATGAAAGAATCAATATCATAATGAATTGAATATATAGGAAAGTTTTGAGGTCTCTCTTGGGTATTCACTACATACTTCATCAGAGTCTCTCTATACAGCTTCTTAGGATGTCCAAAGACTGATATGGTAGCATATGACATGTCAAGTTGCAGAGATCCCTGGAGTTTGCCACCCCATGATCTAGACAACTGCATACTATATTTAGGTGGTATATCAACAACAACTATGTCCACAAGAATGGTCTTAGTAAGGTACTGCACTAGGGAAACACATAGGTCTTTTATAAGTCCTAGGCACTTAACTTGGCTTGAATCAAATGAAAACAGGTCCTTGTAAGGTTTAGTGATATCCAAGTTTAGCTTCTCCATAACGGATTTAGGCATAAGATTGTGTGAAGCCCTAGAGTCTAGCATGGCATTATGTAGGATTTTATCGTGGATGTTAAGGTTAATGTAGAAGGGTGGTATCCCTCCTTCCACTGGTTTTCCATTAACATCAGGACTGAAAATTAACGCAGGTTGATAATCAAATAAGTTAATAGAGTCTTCATTTTCAACGAAGTTTAAAGATTTGCTTATTTGAGATCTGTAAGTTTCATGTTTAACCAGTTCTGTTAAAGGAACTGAGATTTTAAGTTTGGCCACCTCTACTCCCAAATTGAAAGGCAGAGGGGATTTGTCTGTTTGAACATTTGAAATCTTAGCAATAGGGTTTGGAGTAGTTTTTTCTTCTTTTTCAGTGTTTGGAGTCTTTTTTATTGGATTTTCGAATATAATTTCTGGAGGTTGTTCCACTGTTTCCTTGAGGGGAACTGAAGTGGAAGGTTGGTCATTGGTTACATCTTCAATGGTGGGACTAGGAGGGTTCTGATTTGATCTAGAAAGGATTTGTAGAGTTTTTGTAACTAGAGTAGCTTTCACTTTCTTAGGCTGATTAGGTACTACTTTCTTGTTTTGGTTTGGAACATCAGTGTTCTTTTTTCTCCTCAAATTGTACTATTTATGCACTTCGAAGATAGCATAGTCATACCCTTGCTTGTAGTCGAAAGATTCTCCAGTTTGGGTCTGTAACTATTGAAGCATGTATAATTCATGGTCATATTGAGTCAGGAAGATCATTTCTTCATCATCTAACCCAATTATGTTGATTTGGGCGTCTAGCTTAGGGTCTTCTTGATGAGAAGTTTCAACATAGTTCTCTTGGAAAGGAGGTCTAATGTTCTGATCAGGCCCATTTTTACCAGTATTTTGGTTCTGGTTCTTCCTAAAGTTTGGATTCCTTACTGGAGGTTCCTGTTGGTTATCCCAATGAGGTTTCCTTTCAATGATTTCTATCTTGTCCATTAATTTTTCCATTCCTTTAGCTAAAGCATCCATTATTTGATCAAAGGGTGAAGTTTCATCTTTCAGGGGTGTTGTCCTTTCATTTCCAACCCTAGATTTCTTGGATAGCAGATTAGCTTCTACACTAACTGCTATGCTTTGCATATCTTCTAGTGTAGGGGGATTCCTTTCTCTAATTTGAAAAGCCATGTCAGTGTCAAACCCGTCTGGAAACTTTATCAGGGCTAAGCCAGGTGGAGGCCTAAGGTCAAGTGGTATTGTGTTATATACATTGTTGAACCTAGTAAAATAGTCTTGAATGGTTTCGTTTGGTCCCCTCTTGAGGTTTTCATATCCAAAAAGAATTTGAAGAGGGTTCTTTTTCTTCTCCCACCTATTTGAAAATTGCTGGTAAAAAACATCTAAACTATCTATACTATTAGGAGGTAGATATCTAAACCATGTTCTTACTTCTCCAGTTAGAGTTTGGGAAAAAATTCTCATTTGGACATCTCCTATGTCAATTTCATGCTGTTCAAAATAATCTGTCATTTTTCTTGTGTCTTGTTGTGCTGTGTAAGATCTAGTTCCATCAAATAGGACAATTTTACTCTGATAATTTGTTGATAAAGCAACTTGAGGAGCAGGCATCACAAGAGGAGCATATATGAGTGCCATAGCTCTAAGTTGGATAGGATTGAGAACAAGAATTGGGGTAACAGGAGGATTTGGGACAACAAGGGGATTTGGGGTGACAGGGGTAATGGGTATCTGATGGGTAGTGATAGGCTGTTGGGGAAGTGAAATGTGAGGAAATGATGGTGAGCTCAAAGAAGTTGAAGCTGTTTCAGAAAGTTCAGGGATTCTATCAATAGTAAGGGATGATTGAGGGGAATTCAGAAGGTGTTGATAAATTGACAAGTTTTCCCTTTGGACTTCAAGTTCTGCTATAATTCTAGATCTAGAACTATGTCCTCAAATTCACTTTCAAACTTGGTTCTAAATAAAGAAAGGTCAAAATACTCATCAAAAGGGAGATCTTCTATGAACAACCACTAATTAGGGAAGGAATTAGATCTAAATAAAGGTCTTGGGCTTACTGAACTTTCTTGTCTTCTGATGATTCTCGAAATAAGGTTGGGATTTTCATATATAGGGGGAGGATTTGGATCAGGATTGGCCCTTGTATAGTGAGTTCTCCTTGAAGCCAGATTTTGAGCTTTTTCTAGTTTTTTTTTTTTTATGAATTTTTGAAATAACTTATAATAAACCCTTTAAGAGGCTTGGAAATAAAAATTTGAATTTCTCAAAGGTTTATTAAGACTGGGGGTTTGAGTCCCCAGTGTGGTCGCCACTATGTTATCACTCAGAAGTCTTCCCTAGAAGTTATAGAAGAAGGAATAATCTAAGGTAACCACAAACCTAATCTTTTAGACTCAGGTTCTAGCTAACCTAAGTCTAGTGAGGGCTCTCTCTTTATAATTTAACTTTGTTTTGAGTAGGATTTCAAGTTAGTTCTTAGTGCTCATGTTGCTTTGGTTTTGATTGGATGGTGGACTTAAGAAAACAGATGGGCAAAACAAGTATTTAGGCCATTGGGCTATGGATTCAATCAAAGAGTGGCTTAACGGGATCATATCAATTACTAAAGGAAGACTTCACAAGGCAGGCTAGCACAACAAAAAGAAAATCTGTATGTTCAAATGGATGTGTTACACAAACAATTGTCACCATGACTTCCTACAGTTTGTGTGAGTCCATCAAAACTCATACATACCTCCTTTGCAAGTCTTAAACCTCATCTCTTCATGTCAAGCCTTGAAAATGGGAGAAAGACCTTAAAAAAGTCTCAAATCCTGGTTTTGCACTTTCTCCTAGCATTGCCTACAGTGCCGCACCCAATGGTCATGTTTCCTGCGAACCTGACCACTCTGTCTATTGAGTAATGGGTGAAAACCCCTGTAAAAGTTAAAAAGCGTGAGTTCATTCTCAAAAACGCATCTTGGGTAACTTCTAGAGACTTCTAGAAGGAATATTATGCTGGCAAGTCCGCTCCACCTTGGTTCATCCATTCCATAACTAAGGGAGCTAACTCCATGATATGAGGTGCTTATCCCATTGAAGGAGGAACTTATCCCTTCAATGGTGGACCTGCAACTTCCTCCATTTGCACTATAAATTCATGCATTGGGCTAGTTGTGAGGGGGATTGAAAGCCGAAGATTCTTGAGGGTAAATGCTACGAAAACTAGGCTTCCTTTTTGAGATTGTGAGAGGAGAGATCACATACCTTTCATGTCATTTGGGAAGTGAGTGAGGCTTGTCAAAGTAGAGGAGACTCCTGCTAGACCCTGGAAAGAACTTGAGCAACATCAAGGCAAAGGTTGTAAGGTTCTTTTATTCATAAGGTTAATACAATCAAGTTTGTTTTTCTCAATGAACTATCTCTAATGGTTTATTTTATGAGCTCCTTGATCTTCATAATGAACATGTTTTGTTATATGCAAGTATGCTTTGATGTGTGTTTGTTTGTGCATGCAAGTTATTAAACGAGAACTTCTTGGAGTTGTTGGAGTAAAACTGCCTCAAACAAGCATTGGACCGAGGTAGGGTCTGTTACACCTCTTAGTATTCATTAATGAATTGAAAATTTTTTAGAGAAAAGTAGATTTGCTTGTGCTCTTTGTTGCTAGATATCATTCGATACTAGGGAGATCGGTCTTGTCCGCAAGAACGATTTATCTGGCCAACAAATTGGCAACTCCACTGGGGACTATTTTGGTTTGGTTTTTGATTTGTCTTTGCTTTGACTTGAGAAAATTAAGTTTTTGTTTCTGATTTTGCCTTGATTTGTGTCAGTTTTGGTACTGGTTAGATCCTGGTTAGAGTTTTAGTTTTTGAAATTTTGGAAGAGGACTGCACCCTCTGAGTTAGTTACAGTGCGGACCTATCTGCACTCTTACAGTGTAACACAGAGTGGCACCGCACCTGGTTCTACTAGATGCCTACGAAACCCTGTCAAAAATTTGAAAAACCTAAGATCCATCTCCCCAATTAGGTTTAGTTTTTGTCCATAGCTGTTCGTATATGCCCAGACCTGCACTTGTCTTGACAAAAGTTCCTTGTGAGTTAGTTTTCATTGGCATTCTCGTTTGAAGTGATTTTCTAAGAAGTTTTGTCTATTGGATTGGTTTTTGCTTGGTCTTTATAGTAGTTCAGAGATCTGAAGCCTTAGAGCCTTAGATCACCCTGGTCTCTCTGGTTTTCTTGCTGAGTTTAACTAGCTTATGAAATCTATCCGTGAAGAGATCTAGATCCCATTTGTCTCTTTTGCAAACTTTGATTAAACTTGATTAAAAGTTTTGAATTTCATTTTTTCTATTAAATTATAATTGGATGTTTTTTATTAGTTTGCTGAGCTGAACAAATTGATCCTTAGTTAAGTTGAAACACTGAGTTGAGCATCCTCAAAAACATTTCAAGTTTCTTTTCTAATCCATTTTCATTTAGATCTCAAGATTAGATCATAGTTTTGAGATCTTCATAGAAATTATACAAGTTTGTTGAAAATTTGTTTTCAATAGTTTTTTAGAGTTTTTCTAGAAATCTTAAAAGCTCTCTTAAAGGAATTGCTTATTTTTGTAGTTTTTGGTTGTTGAAAAGCAAAGGGATTTTCTGTGAGTGTGATTAGTAGCCTCATTTTTTTTTTAGTTTTTGAAAAAGACAAAAAGTTTCCTTTCAGTTGTAAGTTAAGAGAAAGATTTGATTTTCAAAGCATTGCATTTTCAACTCTTCCTTAGCTATAAATTCATTGAAAAGGAAAAGGAATTGTTATCATCTTAGGTGCATTTTTTAGTGTTTTGGAGTCGAGTCTTCATATCATAAAATTTCATCTCCACACCCATTAGCTTAAGGAACAAACAATAAAATTAACGCTTAATTAAAATCAATCTAGCAATATTTTTATTTTCTAGGGCTCTTTTCACCAACATAGCTTTGGCTAGTATCTTGGAGTAGGGAGTAATTAACTCTCCAAGATAGTTTAAACAAACAAGTAGTTAATCTTGCGGTAGGGAGAAATTCCAATTGTTACATATATGCTCTGGGAAAGCTCCTCTTAAAGGAGAAGCACGAGATCATATCCGAACCAGTGTGGGAATCAATCCTTCCTCATTGGGAATGATAGAAGATATTCACGTATTAAAAATGGTAAACCTCAGATTAACCATTGTCGAGGAGCCTGGGGTCACTTGTTGGTAAACCTTGGATTATGTCAAGGAGCCTTCAAGGGGATTGAGCTTGTTACTCTACCCTTGCATGCGTATCGAATCGTAGACTGTTCCCCCAGGTATATTTGTTTCTGTTGGTGATATTAGTGACCATAATCTTTAGGATTCTTTCCTAGGTGATGGTGGAGGGAAGATCCCACTATACCTGGAGCAGACGTCAACTAGACTCACTTGGACTCTCTGTGGGGTTATCTTCACTCGAGACGGTTATAGTGGAGAAACTTGTGCCAGTCTATTTCATTAAGCAGGTTGTCAGGGTAACTGTTCCAACCGCCATTCCTGTATTGAATTCTGCGACGTTGGATTTCATCACCAACTAGTGTTTTCAATCCAGAAAGATATTGTTTGTGTATGGTTTGATCTCCTAGATTTGTTAGGCATTTGCTTCAAATTGTTTGGTTCTTTAGAGACTTTAGTTGTTTTTCTTGAGATTTTCTTTGTTTTTGTGTGGAGTAATTAAATAATTAATCGTGGCTGAATTACCGAGACAATCTCATCGACTACAGGGGCAGCCTCCTGAATTTACACCAAGTCAACTAGAAGGGTTGCAAGCTCTTGTCACACCTATTGAAAGTAGGGTTGGGTTGCCGGAGGCCGGAGAGTCTTTGTTGATTGTACATCCTAATCATCTAGTGTAAGCAACAGAACATATTTCTGAACCGATTTCATTTTCCAAGGTTACTGGTAGTATCACTCCTACTAGCTCATTAGCCAAAGAACCTGAAATCTCTGAACCTGAAACTGAAATTGCTGCTACTCCATCTTTAGGATTTGCTTCTCCTATTTCTAGTGGTCCTAGTTCACCCAGAGTAGAAAATCTCATTACCGAGAGTCTTCCTTCTGGACTCAATTCCATTGAAGAAATTGCAAGTTCAAGTCTGAATGAAGGTATAAGCATCCCTGAAAATCAACCGAATATTGAACTTAGGGAGCGTGAATCTATTTTCTACAGTCCCATTAGAGGTGATGCTTAGTATATTTTGTTGACCAATTTCTTAGAAAATCCAGGTCTCGCGTCTTCACCACCTCGATTTCCTCTCCATCCAACACCCAGAGGTTATTATCCTCCTTTGAATATGTCGAGATAGTCATCCTTGTTTACTCAGACACCAGAAACCTTCTTACATGGCAGTCCTTCTATTCCTCCTGGGTATCAGTCTGTATTTGATACGTTTTCAGGAGCTTCTCCTCGACCCATCGATTATTCCGTATCTCCTGGTCATAACAGAACTAAACTGTTAAGTGTCGAAGAGATTCTTATGATGCCTGGTACTACTCCTAATCCGCAACCTCAAGGTAGTTCAATATCGTCTAGGGGGCAGCCGCAAGGTACTCCAATACCGCCTGGGGGGCAACCCCAAGGCAGTCCGTTACCACCTGGGGGGCAACCTCAAGGACAGTATGTCCCTACGGGGCAATATTTTCCTCAAGGTTAACCCCAATACCAATATGTACCTCAAGGTCAACCCCAGTATCAATATGTGCCTCAAGGTCAATACCAGCCTCAAGGTCAGTACCAAACCCCAAGGTCAGTACCAACCGCAAGTCAGTACCAACCTCAAGGTCAGTACCAACCTCAGGGTCAATATCAACCTCAAGGTTTTCAACCACCTTTAGGTCAATCATTTTTCCAAGGACCTAGAAATGTACCATATAATTATAAATCTTACACTCAACCTAGTTTTGGTCCTCAATATGCCCAACCTGTTATGGGTCCATACCTCGGAATGAACGTGGAGTGGGATCAACAGACTCTGCAACCCAGTGTAGAGTTGTCATCCAAATCTGGACAGTCTTTTGTTTCTGGTTCACCCCAGGAACCTGTCCAGCCTATTACTCAAACTGCTACACCTGGGGCAACTCAACAGTCTGGACCTAGTTCACCCCGAACTCTATCCCAAACGTCTGCTGCAACTGCTGCGGCTTCTGTTTAATCCACTCCACCCATTTCTGGAGTATCATCGGCTCCAGTTTCTAGTGCTCCTGTATCAACTCCTCATGAATCTTTACCCCAGTCTGGACTTACAATTCAGACTCTAGTTTCCATGCCTGTAGGACAACCTGGGCCTAGTACGGTTGTCACAAGTCAACCACAATTTACTTATCAACCGTACCATGGGCAGTACCAATTCGGCCCCGCTGTGCAGAACCCGGCTTATCAGTATCAACCGTACCCTGGGTATACGTATCAACAACCTCAACAACCCTAGTATGGTCTGGTTAATCCTGGTTTTCCAGGAGGATATAATATCCCAAATGCGAATCCAATACCAAGTTATCCTAGATATCCTCCTCCTGGTGCTGGTCTTATGACCCCAAGTTTTCGGGATCTGAACCATCAGTTACCATTTATAGCAACTTTGGATTTACCTGAATTGTCGTGCCTTACGAATGATCCCATTAATTATCTTTTGTTTTGGCTGCCAATGCCGGATAAGTTGCCCAGTGATATACCAAAGTTTGAGGGGAAGTCAGGAGAAGATCTGTCTAATCATGTGATGACTTACCATCTCTGGTGTGCATCAAATTCCATTATAGATGATTCAATTAGTCTTCGTCTGTTTCAACGCACTTTGATTGGCCTTGCAGCCAAGTGGTACATTGAGTTGCTGCGAGGCACTTTTTACAATTTTAGTTAGTTAGCCACTTCTTTCCTTACTCATTTTCAGCTGCCAGTCCGATACGACAATAGCACGGAATTATTAACTTCATTAAAGTAGTCGACATCCACCTATATTTCAGATCATATTCATGAATGGTGACGTCGATGTCGTTTAGTGAAAGTTTTTATCCTGGACCAAATTTTGGCGGAATGGTTTGTAAAATCACTATTACCCAAAATAACTAAAGATGTAGCTAAGGCAGGGGTAGTTACAGAAGAGCAAGTAATTGCTCAAGCTCAGTACCTTGACTTAGTTTATACGCAGTCAGGTACGTTACATGAGAAAATCCCCGACCTTCCGAAACAAAATCAAATAGCTGCACCTCCCTCAAGGTCTCATGCCGCTAACGGTATGATTGGTACTGTTAATACCAAAAGTAAGAAGAAATCCTCCAAGAATTCTTCTCCTATTATAACTTTACTAGATTCCCCTAAGGGAGAGTCTTCACCTGAAATTTCTACCGATGTTCATGTCATAGAATCATCTACGACCAAATCAAAATCTAACGGCAAGAAGAAAGGTAAGAAGAAGAATAAGCAGAACTCAAAGGAGAAATCCGATAAACCTGAATCTACTAACAAGAAACAAAAACCTCGATATCCTTGTCTCATCTGTGATGAGGAGCACTTTACAAGGGATTGTCTGCATCGTGCCGAGGTTGCGAAAATCATCAAAGGTTTGCAAAAACATGCTGTTTTGAAGGATCCTTTTCTAGGTCAAGACAGTAAAATGATAGGTTCTTCCTCTAGTGCCTCAGAAGAGCCCATAATGATGATGGCACATGTAAGAATTGCGACACGATCGCAAGATTACATGAGTAAGAGTCCTCTTAGTGGTAAGGAAGCCGAATCTTCTAATCCATCAACCTCAGCTCCGTCCGGATCCGATCCACTATAGATCGAGAAACCAAATCCCGACTTAGTAATCAAACTACCCGCTAAGGGTATACTTCAAAAGTCAGCTTTCAATCCACATGCGAGAGCTGCTCAGAACTATAACATTGTTGAAGATTTAGCTGTTTCACCTTCAACAATGTCGGCTTTGGAAGTGTTGCAATCTTGTCCAGCACAACGTAAAATGCTACTGTTGGCTATAGGAGCTGTCGATCTTCAGGACTCAAACCTCATAGTCTTCGATTTAGAAAATAGTACACCTCATCTACCTCATCAAGTGGCTTTCCAGATTCTAGTGTTAGTCAAAAACAGACCTTGTTTTAGGACTGTGATTGATGAGGGAGCTTCCACTTGTATTATGTCGATACAGTGTTGGGAAAACCTTGGTTCTCCTACACTTAATCAATCCTCGATGATTCTAAAGGCCTTTGATGGCCGAGGGTTTCATCCTTATGGAATTTTACAGGACTTACCTATAGGGGTTGAAGGAAAAACCGTTAATCTAGATGTGGAGGTGGTTGATGCCCCTCTAGATTACAACCTTCTTTTGGGTCGTAGCTGGTCTTACACCATGACTGTTGTTGTTACATCGATCTTTCAGCTTATTAAGTTCCCACATAATGGAAAGATCGTAACAATAGATCAGTTAACTTATTTTTCGTCCGACCCATCCTCTGCTGAGAGTATTCAACATGTTGGAAAAACCACTATCCCTTATAAGGATGTTGGAGTGGGATTAGTTAAAGGTTTGGGTTTACTCGGAACTTTTTCATTTCCTCCTCCCATTGTACCGTCTCCTTTCGCAACCATTCATATGATTTCATCAGAATCCATTGTTCTTGATGATCCTCGGATCGTTCCATTCGATTCTGAGGTTGACTCTCTTGGTGATGCCATGCCTTTGAGTCCCTTTGAAGTTGCTTACCAGGCAGTACAATCGATTTCCGACTCAAAATCAACCAACCCTGATCTAGTGAAGAGATCAATGGGAAATCACTTTCAATCTCAACCTCAGAGTCAACAACCTTTTTCAGAAACCGTTCACACTGATGAACAAATTCGGGAATTGTTGTTTGTTGATGCATTACCATGGGAAGATCTTCATCATTGGTCTTCATTTTTACCTAAGATTGATCATTTTGAAAATGATTTTTCTTCCATTTTCACCGCTGAATACATCAAAGAACCATAGAATCCATTGAAACATCCTGATTCTGAGTAAAATTTAGCCAATATTTCTCGAACGGTTCCTATCGACATTTCAGTCAAACCTGGGATTGTTGAAAACATTCAAATAGGTGCTTCTTGTACGGACACTGAAGTCAACACATATAAAGCCCTATTTCAAGAATTCTGTGATGTGTTTGCCTGGTCCTATGAGGAAATTCCAAGAATTGATCCTTCAATCGTTGTTCATGAGATCAAAACCTACTCAGATGCTAAACCTGTCCGGCAACGGTTGCGTCAAATACACCCACGAAAAGCTGCTGCCCTCAAAATAGAAGTTTAGAAATTACTTAAAGCAGGTTTCATTTATCCAATTCCTTTGACGGATTAGGTATGGAATATTGTTTCAGTTACTAAAAACAAGGAATGATAAGAATATGCATCGACTATAGGGATATTAATTGTGCTTGTCCCAAGGACAATTATCCGATGCCCTATATCGATCAAATTATCGATGATCGTGCCAGCAGTGAAATTTTCTCCTTTATGGATGGCTTTTCCGGTTACAATCAAATTAACATTCACTTGTGCTTTGCAAACAACCCCCCATTTCATATTATTTTTATTTACAAAAAGCATTAAAATATGAAATGGGTCCCTCTTAAAATAAAATTGATGTCAAAACTCTTAGTTTATGAAAATCCAACAATTCAAAGGAGCGCTTTATAAAATCACCCTTAAAAGCAACATCTCTTTAAAAATCGGAAATAAAGCAAATATGTGTTTATTGCGATGAAGCGATCACAAGATCGCATATCGCAATAACATAAAGGATGCACTAAACAATCAAAAGGCTCCCTGACGCGATAAAGCTATTGGCGATATCGCAATCGGCAAATTCCCTTGTGCACCACTAACACGCCCCTCATTAAAACCCCAATGCGATAAACCCATCGGCGATATCGCAATCGGCAATTCCCTTTGTAATGCAAGCATTGTACATATGCCTTTCGCCGATGCGATTTCGCTATCGGTAATCGGCGGCTCCCCTTGTTGAACCCTTAATGCGCATATGCCTTTCGCCGATGCAATATCGCAATCGGCGATCGGCAATATTTAAAGTATTGTTAAAACTAGACATGCACCCTCGCCCGATGCGATGCGATAAGGCACGGTTCTCAACAAAAAGCTGTTAGAAATGATTGGAAAGCTCAATTTAATGATAATTAAGGCATAATTATTCCCTCTCGGCCACCAGTACGCCCATTGCATGATTTAAAAGATCTTTTGACGAAATATTGGACTAATGAGCATTTATAAGGTGGCAGGTTCTATACGGTCCCTTAAATGAATCCATACCCTCAGATCTGCCTATAGATCATCTCCGTGCCGTTTCAATAAAAGCAAAGTATATCAATGTTCTTCTTTCTTTTTACTATCAACTGTGGGTTTAACTGTTATCTCTGTATTACGCCAAAATCGTCTCTCTGTGCAGAATACAGTTTCTCAAAGCAATTCGGGAATAATGGATAAAAAGTCAAAGAAAGTTGCAAGTGTTATCAATCCACCAGCTACGCCACAAGCAGTAGCAAACAGTAAGAAGGGTCTGATATCAGACACGACATGCGCGGGACTTGCTAGGACAACTTGGCAAGGAACTTACGATTTGTTAGAGGCCGAGAAACCAACACAAGTGGTAGAGGAAGCCACTGCAGATTCATTCAAAAAATCAGAGTGTACTCTCAAAGACTTGGCCGATTCCTTCCTCCATAGGATAGCGGCAAGGGAAAAAAAGCTCCCATACACTGATGTTATCAAATGGGAAATTGAAGAAATCCCTATTACAAACAGGACTTTCGTCGCAAAGGATGGAAGGATTTTTGGGTCGTTTAAGCCAGAAGATCTGAGGCAAATGTATCATTTGCCTAAGCCAGAAAGTATACAATAGCGCATTTCTGGAGAAATTCGCAAGTGAAAATGAGATTGAGTCTGAGCCCATCAAAGATTGGAGACAGAACCCAAATAAGCACAAACGTGAAGCCTCCGGTAAGTACTCAGTCGCCTCTTTGTGTTCTCCTTATTGCTATGCTGCTATAATGATGTGTAGATTATGGGGTATGCATGATTCTGCCATTTTCACCATTGAAATGGTTCCCCTCATGGAGGTGGCAGTCAACAGTTGGATTATGGATTGGGCCACTATCCTTTCAGATAAGCTTGCACTTGCTGTTAGTGAATTTAGGAATCAAACCAGAGTTAGCGAGAGGAAAATTCCTCTGTTCTACTACAACGCTTATATTTTAGATACTTTGTGTTTTAATTCCGAATTCCCTATTCTTGGTTGGAGGTGGACCACACAGGACCCCTCGCCCATCCATATTTACCATCACAAAATGTGGAAGTCATCCCGTAAGAATCATTTATATCAAATTTGTAATGGTTTCATGGTCCCTGTATATTATGCAATTTTTGATAAGCCTATTCCAAGGATATCCTACCTAGCCTCTTTTTATTTGCCTACGGTGGGTAGTTGGTTTGGGGAAGAATATTTTACTTATGTTAGAGTCTATGGCAGCCAAGCCAATCCCCATGTTCTCCCCTTATATGTCCCTGACAAGCTGTTAGCAAGGGAAATTGCATACCAACTTACAGCTAAGAGTACCACACAGACTCTTAAGCAGGAGAAGAAAAGGGGCTGGCCTACATTTCCTTTAAGATGTGGAGTCTTTACCCTGAATGATTTGAAGCACGCAGAAAAAGAAGCTTACAAGATTCAAGCTCTAAATCTTCCTATAATTCCAAATAGACCATATGATCCAAACTGATATGCATATGCCGCTCTCGAACATGCTAAATGATCAATATTTGAGCACAAAGAAGATATGTCCGATGATGTTTTTGTCTCAGCTGAATCAATAGGTCATGCTAAAGAGCTTGCCAAGACAAGGTATAATGACGAAGGGTTATCTGAGTTTAACAAGCTCAGGTAGCAGAGGTTGCAAACTCTACCCCTAGGCCTAATAATGCCAACCCAAGCAGCATCTTCAAGCAATCCTAGCCAGCAACAAAAGAAAGAACCCCCTGCTACAGTGAAAACCAAAAACAATGAGCAGGAGGAACAGCAGAAGAAAAACCAAGAGGAAAAGCTGAAGAGAGAACAACAAGAGCGTTTAAGGAAAGAACAAGAAGAACTCTTAAAAAAAGAGCAGGAAGACATTCAGCAAAAGAAGCAGGAAGAGATGCGGTAGAAGGAACAGGAGCAGCAAGAGAAGGAAAAACAAGAACAACTGTTAAAGGAGTCACAGTCCAGACAAACCACCACCGATACTAATAAGGGTGTCGTCATAGACCCTGAGCTGCAAAAGGAATGGCAGCATTTCAGTACCATTATCGATGGAGGAAAAGACTCACAGGATACTAATACTCCTAAATCTACCAGTGTAAAGGATAGAAACTCATCTCAGGCTTTGAACGAAGCCAGCGGCCCACCAAAAACTGTAAATGTGGAAATAATTCCAAAAGGTCCTAGTGACCAAATCACCCTTCAAGTGGAAGATATTCCTCCGTTGAACGTCTTCTACAGCCCTAAGCACAAAGCCATGGTAAAACGATCGAGAAAGAGGCAAAGGATTGATCAACCTTCCCTCTTTCCCGAACAAGCAGTCATGGGCAATATAGTCTGGAAGGATAAACTCGATCCCTCTGATGATTTGACCAAGTTGTCACAATATGCCGGAGCTTATTCGGCTGCCACTATCGACAAAGCATCAGAGGTAAGTCTTCTCTTAAAGACTAAAGACCAGGAGATTTCCACAATGAAAGCAGAATTAGCAGATGTCAAACAAAGGGCAATACAAGAAGAAGGGAAATTAGCGGAACAGCAACAGGAGACAGTACGTGCAAGTGAACAGCTAGTGGAACAACAGAAAATAAATAACTAGTTGGTTTAGCAATGGGAGGAGGAGAAACAGAGGATTAACCAGGCAGCCATCCAGAGAGAAAATGAATTAACAGAGGCTTTGGAGCAACTAAAAGCGGCAAATGAGCAATCTTTGAAGACTAAGGATGAGCATATCGCTTAGATTACAGCACAATTAGAGACTACCAAGGGAGATTCGCAGATAAAAGAATTCAAAAAGGAGGCAATGTTAATCAACAAGGCGCTTATAGCGCAAGTTAAACTCTTGGCTCACTCCCTCTCTCAAGCGGAACCACTCTGCGAATTAGCTACAACTGTAAATGAGCAGGTAGAAAAGGCGAGAGATGACTTAAATCAAGCCGAAGAAGATATCACAACCTACCTTGAATGGCAAGATTCAAAGTCAGGAAAAGAATCCAATTTGCCTAGGATACTTGAGGTCCATAAAAACATATTATTTACAGAATGGCAAACACAGGTATTAAAGGTAGAAAGGGCAGCATCAAGATGTGCATTAACTGCTGGTAATTTGGTTGATCTAGTAAATGATACTCTCTATCTAACCAATATGATTACCCAATGCACACCCGGGAAGATTATTACAGCCAACACATTGGAGCAGACGTGCTACCCAGATTTAGAAAGCAAGGCAAGGTCTGTTACTGGAGTAGACACTTTAAATATAGAAACATATTGGCGGTTCCTTGTCAAGCCTCATGAACAGCGATCTGCCCTCAAATGCTTAACTGATGCCGTTCAATGCATGATCCCCGATATCCAAGACTCCACTTACGCTACCCAGCTCAGTTCCCGGCTCAACAAACCTCCTGAAATTGAGCCAATGCTCACCATCACTCAACTCAGATCAAAAGGAAAGCAGCCTACAGGATGACTCATCCTCCAGCTCCTCGGATCGCCAATAGAAATAGCAACAAGAAGTTATTGACATCAGCTTAGTTAGCTTTTATGTTTTGTAGATATTTAGATTAGCATAGTATTTATAGACCCTTTCATGTATTTAGAAAGGGTCGTAAAATTTTGTAATAAGACTTAACCGACTGAAGTTTGCACTATTGTGCTTCAGCCTATATTCTTTTATGAAACTCGACCGTTCGCTTTTACTTTAATGCAGAAATTTATTGATCCAATTGCGCACTACTGTCATTGATTGAGGAATGTTTATACGTTGAGGCAAAAGCTAAACATATTGATTGATATCGGGAGTGGCATACAACTGAAATGGTATTTCTATCTTTGTTTGAGTCATTCTGTGTATGTGAATTCGCTGTGTAATTATTCTTGCTATTGTTAATTGTATGCATGCGCATCAACAGGAAATCTTACTCATTCCACTATTGGGTGTTTATATGATTGCCTTATTTTTAATTATGTATGCGTTAATGATATGAATGCATAAAGTGTAGTAGTATCGCTTGAATCGCTGCGTCTAACTATTTAGGTACAGCAATCTTTAAATAATTTAATATCTAATGTTTATATAAATGCAGTCATCTATATAATTGTATTTGTGGATATAGAACATCAGAAGCTACGCTTTAGAGTTCAAATAGACTCCCGGGATAGTTTTATTTACTTATATTTCTGTTAATAGTTTTAGTCATCTGCCTATCGCTAGTGTGATCTACAAAGTATTCATTCATCCCATTTATCTATTTCTAGGAAACTGGTCCCATTATCCCCAGTCGGAGCCACTATCCCAAACAGAAAAGGAGCTGCACTAAGGTCCAGACCGGGTGGTTTCCCCAATGTTGATGCAGAGAATTTCGACGCATCAACATTTTTGGCGCTAGAAGGAGGGCCTTCACTGTGAATGGCAAGCAAACCTAAATCCACAAGCCATTCTAAGAGTAATTCTCCCTCCAACTCTCCTAGTCATTCTCGATCGCATGTTGGTTCTCTAACGCGCAATCAAGAAGAACAGGAATCAACTACCACTGCTCACACCCACCATACTTCAGAACAATTGAGTCTTGAATCCCCTGAAGTCCAGTCTCTTATCCACAAACTTCAGAGCTTCTCGATTTCCCCACATAGATCTGAGGTATCACAAAGCAGTGCGACTTCGCAGTTCAATTTATCTCGTCCGCTTACCAAACTCCAAAGTGGAAAACTTGGTATAGAACCCACTGAATTCCCTTTACCCGACAGGAAAAGGGCCAAGAGATATACTGAAGGGTCTGATAGTGGAGAACTTTCTTCCACATCATCCATTTCATCTCCTCATCTGCAAAGTCAACCACCCACCCCTTCATTACATATTGTTGTCCACCAGGGAACACAAGCCTCAACATCTCAATCTGCTCACCCCTCAATATCAGCTACTTCGCAATCATCTAGAATCACAATGGTAGATCTATGGACCAGACCTGGTGCGGTCAACATGCCTGCACCATTGCATCCTTTACCAGATGCTCCTGAGAAATGGCTCCCCAAATTCAATCCAGATGATGGGACTCAGGCTGAAGAACACATTAATAATTTCATGCTGTCGGTCAATTTGAAAGGGGTAACGCAAGAAGATGTTGTTGTCAGACTCTTCCCTTATACTTTGCAAGGATCAGCAGGATCCTGGTATTTCTCCCTACCCTCTGGTTCTATTACTAGTTGGGATACATGCCAAGAGCAGTTTCTTACTAAGTACGGAGATGATAGATCTTTAGCAACTCTGATTAACGATCTCTCCAATCTGAGAATAGAACATAGGGAACCCATAAAGGAATTTAATGCTTGTTTCAATAAACTCCTTAACAAAATCCCTACAGATTCCAAACCAAGTGAACAAATACGAAGCGAATGGTATATCACTGCCCTACCTGCCAATATAGCCATATTCGTAGATCGGGCTGGGAAACCTACCTTAGCAGAAAACATGAAAGAAGCACTTGATGTGGAAAAACGCATCAATTCCTTAGAAAAGAAAGCTGCCTTGGAAGATAGAAAAGCTAAGAAAGTTTCCTTTAAAGAAGATTCCAAAAAGAAAAACCCAAAAGATCCATATGACATGGAGGGATTACAAAAGGTCCTGAAAACATTATCCAATGAGATGATTGATATAAAGAAGCAGGTGGCCGAAACATCAAGCAAGAGACCTTTTAGGACTTATAAGAAAATGGAAACAAAGCCACCTAATGTCATATCTAATGCGAATTCTGACCAGGAAGAAGAAGAAGAAGAAGAAGCAACACCACCATCTAACAATGAAGAAGAAGTAGTTGAATGTCATGGAATGTGGGATTTCATACTCCTTGAGCCTGATATTGATAATGAAGAAGAAGCCTTCCCAGTTACTACCAGGAGTAAAAGTACTTCTGAACCTATCCAGGCAACTTCAAAGAAAAGGAGTGCAGGTGCTACTATAACAAAAGAAAAAGTTCCTCCAAAGAAAACACCTGCAGCAGTCCCCCAAAGCCAGCCCACAACTTCCACTTCCCCTTCAACTTCTAAGACATTAGTGGTAACTGATTCAATGGAATATAAAATTGTTGATGATATGAAAAAGACCAAAGCCAACATAACCATGTTTGAACTTAGCAAGCTAAAGCATCAACAAAAGTTACTTCTTAAAGAATTAAATGCTGTTCCTTCTACTCCCCTTCCTAGTTCGAAAGCTGCTAATGATTCAGGTCAATCCCCTCCAGGTATGGTTGAAGCTACAGATTCAGTCCTAATCGGGGATAAGTCAAGCTCTCATACTCCACCTTTTCTCTTAACTTATGAAATCTACAACAGAAACCTGCACAACTGTTTAATTGATTCAGGAGCATCTTCTAACATAATGCCAGCTTCAGTTTGTTCCAAATTGAACATAGAACCCCAGAAGTATGCCATCCATATTGTTCAATTAGACAGAACTAAGGTACAGGTTGTTGGAGAAATCAATTCTGTAACTATCAGGTTGTCGGCTGACCCCAGAATAGTACAAAGGATTGACATTCTTATAGCTGATATACCTGAGTTTTATGGTTTGATTTTGAGTAGAGACTGGTCCGAAAAACTACATGGGTACATTTCTACTGATTGGTCACACATGTGGCTTCCTTATAAAGGTAAGCCAAATCAAATAAAGATAGACCGAGAAAAACATATGACCCATACAGTTACCGATTTCAAACAAGAAAATCATCCTGTAGCTTTCAACAACAACATCTTGGGTAACTGTTCATCAGAATCATTCTTTGGCAACTTTGTTGCTCAACCTTCCCCTTTCTCAGTTGATCATTCCACATCTCAAATTGAAAATTTTTCGCAAACAGATAATTCTAGATGTTTTAATGATCATGAGAAAGTTGTAAATATTAATGTGAATACTCCTCTATTTTGGTCTTTGTATTTTGATGGCTCTAAGTCTTCTGAAGGCTCAGGAGTAGGATGCATCTTGGTTAGTCCACATGGAGAAAAGACAATGCTATCTTGCAGGTTAGAATTCGAATGCACTAATAATACAGCCGAATATGAGGCCCTAATTCAGGGTTTATATAAAGCAATCGGCCTTAAAGTGCAATATCTTAAAGTATTTGGCGATTCAGAAATTGTTATTAAACAGGTTAGAAATGCAATCCATTGCCTTTCCAATCACCTTAAGCACTACCAATTGCTTGTACAAGACCTGACTTCGCATTTTCTAGCATTTAACATTTCTTCCATTCCTAGATCCCAAAATTCAGCTGCTGACTTACTAGCCAATGTAGCCTCCAAGCTCCTACCCTCAGAAGACTACAACCCAGATAGATTTTCTGTAGAATTGATTTTCAGGCCTTCAATTCCTGATAACATCACTAATTGGAGAATATTTAATCATGATAATGATATCCTACAATTCTTAACTTCTGAAAAGTCCTATAACAACCAAATCATTGAAGAAGATGAGCATGACTCTCAATTAAAAGAATTACCTAAAGAAAATTCAATTCCCAAACCTGTGGTAAAACTTGAAGATCTTTATGATATAAAAGACAGGTTTAAACCTGTAACTAATGCAAAGATCCAAAGCTCTACCCTAAATTTTGAATTGATAAATTTGGGTACTGAGCAGAATCCTCAGAATGTCAATTTAGGATTAGGACTTTCTGTACAAGAAAGAGAAGCATTTGTTAAACTGTTAAGAAAGAATAAACACGTTTTTGCTTGGAAATACGATGACTTGAAGACTTATGACACATCTGTTATCCAGCATACAATTCCAATGCTTCCCGATCAAAAACCCATTCAGCAGAAGTTAAGGAAAATTCACCCAAACTTGGAAAGTCAGATTAAGATGGAGCTTAACAAACTCCTTAAAGCCAAGATTATCTTTCCAGTCCGACATTCCAATTGGGTTTCTAATATGGTGCCTGTCAGGAAAAAGAATGGCGACATTCGAATTTGTATTGATTTCAGGAATCTAAACAGAGCAAGCTTGAAAGACAACTTCCCATTGCCGACTATGGAGAAAATACTCCAATCAGTGGCAGGTTCTGAATTAATGTCTTTTCTAGACGGTTTTTCAGGATACAACCAAGTCCTGGTTCATCCTGATGACCAACTTAAAACAACATTTAGAACAAAATGGGGGACATACGCTTATCAAAAGATGCCCTTCGGACTTATAAACGCAGGAGCGACTTTCCAAAGAGCTATGGATACTGCTTTTAGGGGATTGATTAATCGATCAGTAGTCATCTATCTAGATGACATAACTGTGTTTTCTAAAAAGAGGTCCAATCATTTACATGACTTAAATCAGATCTTTCAAAGGTGTAAAAGGTATGGAATCTCTCTAAACCCCAAAAAGTCATTCTTTGCTCTTGATCAAGGGAAACTCCTAGGTTTTATTGTATCTCGCGATGGCATCTATATTGATCCTGATCAGATCAAAGAGATTTCGGAGATCCCTTTCCCTCACAACAAGAAATCGATGCAGTCATTCCTTGGTCAGATAAATTTTGTTAAAAGGTTTGTACCTGATTTTTCTCATATTATTTTACCCCTCCAAGCAATGGTTAAGAAAAATGCAGTCTTTAAGTGGGGATTAATAGAAAAAGAAGCTTTTGATCAAATAAAGAAATCCATTATCAATGCCCCCTCCTTAATTACTCCAAATTTCTCTAATCCTTTCACATTGTACATTATCGCATCCAATACTTCATATGCACCAGTACTTACCCAACTAAACGATCACAACTTGGAGGCACCTATCTCATTTTTTAGCTCCAATCTTCAGGGTGCCAAGTTAAACTATTCCGATGTGGAAAAACAAGCCTTTGCTGTGTTTAAAGCAGTTAAACATTATAGACCCTTTCTCCTAAAAACCCACACAAAAGTAATAGTTCCTTTTTCAGCTGTTAGGCAACTATTAATACAAAGAGAACTGGGTGAAAAAAGGGCTAATTGGGTCACAGAACTTCAAGAGTATGATTTAGACATTAGGCCAGCAAAGATTGTTAGAGGCCAAGGTTTTTGCAGGATATTGGCAGGAG
>APFE031369297.1:0-15561 GCA_000404065.3 Pinus taeda
GATGGGGAATGATGAGATACTGTGAAGGTATGTACCTCAATTTGAACGAAGCAATATCCTTACGAACACTCATGGGGGTGTTGCGGGGGGATATTATGTAGGGAGAGCGATTACGCAGAAGATTCTCTGCGCAAGGTTGTGGTGGTCGACCCTTCATCAGGATTCAAAAGCACATTGCAAGGCCTATGATGTATGTCAAAGAACAGGTAAACCATCACAAAGGGACGAGATTCCTTTGAATCCATAAATGATGTTGTAACCCTTTGAAAAGTGTGTGATCGACTTTGCAGGACCTATCAAACCTCAAGGAAAGATGGGCGCGAGATATATTATCACTGCGACAGAGTACCTGATTCGCTGGGAAAAAGCATAGCCGGTAAAGATTGCATGGCCCTGAAGGCCACAAAGTTTCTATTTGAACACATATTGACGCGATTCGTATGCCAGAAGATCTTGATGAGCGATCGCGGTACACATTTCCTGAACGAGATGATCAGCGCATTGACAGAAAACTTTCACGTGTATCATCAGAAAATCACACCGTAACACCCACAAGATCACGTGCTAGTAGAAGCGTTTAACAAAGTACTGGAGACCTTGCTGACCAAGGTATGCAATGCGTAGCGAAGTGATTGGGAGCTACGTGTACCCGCAATATTATGGGCTTATAAGACGACATGCAAGAAACTGACAGGACAGACACCTTTTCGGCTTGTCTATGGAGTAGAGGCCGTAATGACGATGGAATATATCATACCTAGTTTACGCATAACAACGCTCATAGGTATGACGAACCGCGGAGCCTTGGAGCAGAGGCTCATGCAGTTGGAGGAGCTCAAAGAAGAATGATTTTTCACTAGATTCCACCAGCAGATACAAAAGTAGCGGGAAAAGGCCTGACACGATCGACATATCAAGTTGTGCACCTTTAAGGTGAATTCTTTGGTGTTGATATATGATAGTAAGTTTGATCAATTCCCAGGGAAGCTCAGAATGCATTGGTTGGGACCATATGTTATTAAGGAGATCACAGATGGTGGCGCAGTGCAGTTGGTAAAACTGAATGGTGAACTCTTCCAAGGAAAAGTAAATGGTAGTCAGTTGAAGCCTTACACAAGTGTCCTGGCCATCTGACTAGCCACAGGAAACATAGTCTTAGCGCTCCAGACAGCTAAAAGGAGGTGCGAGGCTATAAACTACTCTTCCCGAGAACTGTGCGATGACAGGACTATGTGTAGTAGCGAGGTGTCACAAGGTTTGCGACAGCGCAAGGGTAGCTACACTGCCGCACGGGTTGGCTGGAAAGTGACCGTTGGAGTCACTATTCATGATGAGATGCTTGGTTTGAGACCAAATGGAGCGGGCGACAGGCATTTAAGGTGAACTTTATGGGCTAGATTTGGGGAAATTTACCGCCAAGATAACATTAATGGACCGGATTTGGGGGGAATGGTTGAATTCAAATTCAAAAGATGTTATAAATTGCAAAGGGTTTCCCAAAAAACAACACTTATCCATTTGAGAATTGAGTTGTTGTGCACCTAGATATCTATGAACCCAGATCTGTTTGATCTTTTGAAGCTGAAAGCGTTGTTTGATCACTTACCTGAACAGTTGAGTGATTTGTGGAACAAAAATATGGCAATGTCTGAAGAAGCCAGGGATATCGGAGAGATGATCATTGAAGAGGTCGTGCATGCCATGACAATAGGAGATGCCCAGAAAGCAATGGGATAGTCGCGAAAATCTGTAAATCACCATGCACGGCAAGACCCAACAAATACAAGCAGCCTATGGTACCAGTGCGCATGTCCCCTAGAAACCTGCTAAGAACCAACCTTCCCATGGAAGAAAAGGGGAAGGCGATCAATTTGGAAGCTGATGAGGAGGAGGAAGACCTTGAGGAAATCCTGGTAGAGGAGGAGGATGAAGAAATGGAGGAAGAAACCCAGGGTGCAGGCCCTCTGACCAGGTTTCCCACGTATGTTCCTTCGCGGAAGGGGAAAGCAAGGGTGGCCAAGGACCTAGATGAGAGCAAAAGCTCTCTACAGACTCTGCTGCTACCCGATGATATCGTTTTTTTACAGAGCACACTTGGGAAGGGTTCCGGTTCTAAAATTTGGATACTGGGATCTCCTGAACCATGAGAAATTCCCGCATTTGGCAACTGCACAGCTAATGCAACCGAAGAAAAATATAGCGGTGGGAGTCATAAGGTTGGAGCCCCACAAGTGGTTGCGAGGAGTAGAAAAAGAAGGGTTGTTAAACCCGCTCTTGGTGCCGCATTACCATCATGCTCGAGTGACTATCTTTGTCATCAGACAGCTAATCTACCTGGTGCATGATGGGTGTTTGTGGTTGGAGGAGCCTATCCCCATCACGGACCACCTGATTCACATAATTACTTGGATCCCTTGTAAAGGGGAGGATCCAACGAACATATCCGAGGGTAAAAGTGATGATTTGGCCATCGCAAAGGCCATGAAGAAAAAGTTCAAGTTGGAGAAGAAAAAGAAAGGGTACACGATCTCTAGTATCAACAACGTTGCGGTCAAAGCGATGTAGATATTGGCCGGGAAAGACATGTGGAAGTGTCGCGCGGATGAGGTGCCCGCACCGGTGGTTGCACTTGCCACGCAGTGCGCAGAGGGGGTCCAATTTAACTAGGTGGATTACTTGTGCAAAGAGTTCCTGGAGAACTGTCGTGAGGCACAGGAGCAAGGGAAGACTTTCCACTATGCATGGCTTCTGCTATCCATAGTGCTGGTGGCTTGGGAATTGCTTGAGGACAGCCAGTTCCCAATGATTGTGCAATATCTTCCGAAGGTAGCGAAGTACGGTTCACTATGGGCAACTAAAGATGCACAGAGGATCAGAGACAACAAGATATTCTAGGTGTTCATGGAGATGAACATCAGAATGGGGATTAACCGCAAGTCGCGGTTATCACCCATTGACTATAACAGTCTGAGCTTCGCGGAGTTCAAGGCAGACTTCCATCATGTGTATATTAGGGTGTGCAAGGACCTCTTGAAGAAATGGAATGAGCTCCCTTACTTGGCCATGGACGATGTCATATTCATCGTGCTTGAATCGTGGTTGCCGGAGTGGCGCACTCCAACCAGCTCCGCAGTGGAATCAGATAAGTCCACTGCACAGAGGAAAAAGGAGGAGGAAAAACTATGGAAGGTGCAATTGGTAGAGAAGAGAAGGAACGAAGCAGCATCAGCCAAGGCGCAGGAGGCGTGCAATGCTGCGAAGGCAGCAGAAGAACAAAAAAAGGTAACTGAGAAGGATGGCGAGGGAGAAAAGTCGCCTTCAGCTGCACAGTAGATAGATCCAGAGGGAGGTGGTGCGCACCAGGTAGCGTCCACACAACTCAAGCGACAGTGCCCGAGAGAGCTAGTGGGGCTGCCGAAGAAGTCAAAGGCCTCAAAGACTTCTTTCGACCCGATCACCCTCACTGAGGGGGATCTCCATGACATAGGGAAGATGCTGCAAGACATCATCGCGGAGGCCCTCCAGCAGTTCGTGGAGGAAAACCAGATGGCGTAGGGGGCCCTCCAGCAGTTCGTGGAGGAAAACCAGATGGCGTAGGGGGCCCTCCAAACACAAATACATGAGTTACAGGTGCGCACTCCTCAGGCTGGTACTCTGTCGACCAGCCTCGCAGTAGGCATGGTTGTGGCTGAGGAAATATTGCGCACCCGCATGACCAACACTATAGTGTTGCGAGAGGGCGCACTGGTTACATAAAATGAGTCTGACAGGCCTATGGTCAATGCATTGAAGGGAGTTGGGATAAACATGGCTGTGCTCCCTTGGGAGATGCTCTATATTCTATAAGATGGAGTGACTGCAGAACTGCAGGCCAGGGAGGGTCGCCCGCTCCAAGTGATAAGTGAGAAACAGATTAATATTGAACAATTGAGCATGTAACATGACGAGTTCATGACACAGAACGGACAACTAGTGCAGGTGGTTAAGGAAGCTTTCCAGATGGTCCTTGAGTTGGCCATCCCAACAGAGGAACCAGTGGAGGCGCGCATCCGAAGACTAGCAGCAGGGGTGCGCGAGATGAAAGAAGAAATGGCTAAGGTTCAGTTGGAGCTGAACCTTTAGATAGCTAAGCTGCAATTGAAGGCACAACCTTCAACTCCGCTTGAGGTGAAGGAACAACATGCCAGTGCCATTACAGTAGGAATAACAGACCAAACTGTCTAAAGAGTCATTCGAGATCCTCACCACTCTGCAGGAGGACCCGAACATACAATGCTTAGAAACATAGGCATGCGAGCTGTAGCAACAGTATGATGAAATAAAAGGGACCATGGAGATGGTGGCTCTTACACATAGGCTCTCACGAATACAGCAGGCAAAAGCGCTCAAGGAGTAGGTAGATGTTGCATGGCATAAGGATGTTGTCTTGAAGGCGCATGTACAACCATGGATCGATGAGGTGTTCGTCATTACAAGCTCGACTGAAGCCAAGCTCGTGCAGATGTAGGGAATGCAAGAACAGGTGTAGGGCAGCAGTTCAACTACAACAATCTCTGAACAATGCGTCCAGGAAGTGCAGCAGGCAGTTGCTCAGCGCGTTGCCGACCTTGCAACAGTCTAGGAAGAGTTGGGAGGTCTGCATGCAAAGATCTCCACACCGACAGAGTGACTCGAGGGAGAGTCATGATGTTTGTGTTGAGGGCCTATTGGGCGTGGGATCCCCCAAGGAAAGTTTTGGGGCTTAAAGCCCATATTTTGGCTAAAAATTGTAAAATCCGATGTAATGACTCCGAATTTTGTGGGCATGGAGTGTGAAGTTGGAAATGAGTCATAGGGTTGTCCACCCTCAATTTTGTAATGTAATGTCGGCTTTCGAAATCTACCCATGGTCTGTGGACCATGGGACTATATAAATAGAGCGAGGCTCTAAGTAGTTGAAAAAGATAGAAATAGAATTAGAAGAATGACCATGGAATAGAAGCATAGTGGAAGATCTAAGGGAAAAGTCGAGTCTTTGGGTCGTAGAGTAGGAGAAGGTTGTACAGTTGAGTGCGCAGAGGCCTAGTAGTCCGCAACTAAGTGCGTGGACCCCTGTAGTTGAGTGCGCAGGGCAATTTGAGTCTGTAACTGTTGAAGCATTAATAAAGAGAAGTTTTACATCAATTCTATGTATTTATTTCATAGTTTCCTGTATCGAATATATTGGGTATAAATTGCATTTCTGTTGTCTATAGGGTGCACGAACATATATAACTATGTAGATTAAGTGAATGTGAGTTAAAGTATCTGGTTACGCAAATTTGACTAACATTTATAAGAGGATAATTAAGACACACAGTGTAACTTGGGAAACTAGCGCAGATTGCTGCCATAGTAGCACGAAATTGCTTTAGCCCCTTGGTTAGGGTTGCGCGAACGACAATTATAGCAGATCGCAAAGGTATCGCAGGTCACAATAGTGAATGTAGTAACATGTGCAAAAGTAGGCACAATTGGCCTGAATCGACCCCTCAAACATCTCAAGGGTGCGGAAACTTGGTTCCAACATCCCCCCATACTGCTTCGGGTGAGACTTCAGTCCGCGGGCTGATGTCGAAAGGGCCAGTAGTGTAGGGATTTGTTCAGCTAATTAACTACGAACCTAGGTCAGGCCCATCAAGGCAACATCTAGTGATACTTATTAGATGGGCCAATTTAGTCCAAAGTGCGGGGGATTTCAAGTGACAATTTTGAAACTACAACAAATTAAAAGGATTATAAATCTAAGGGCTAAGTGTGATGCATACAAGGAGTGGAACATTTTAGAAACTTACAAACTATTACAAGATATTTTTTGTTGATGTAGACTTTTTTAAGCATATATCACGTCTATAGTCAATACAAATTATAATAGCCCTTAGGTGATTGTGGCAATAGAAAAAATTGTAAGAGAAATAAATTGGCCAAGCAAATCAAAATAACTTTAATTGTAGTGATTTTGAGGCGATTGTAGTGTCTAAAAAATATGAATATTTGTTCCCCCCTACCTACAATATGGTGGCAATTATTTGTTGTTCCTCCAAGCCACCTTCTTGGAACTCATTGTGATCTACGATGGTCATGACCATGGCGGATATTCTTATCTTGGTGTTATGGTATATTGGTGGGCTCTTGTGCATTGTTGTCCACCTACTTTTGGTCCATAATTCAGTGCCCAATGGAGTTTCAGTGGCGAGGAAATAGTGGTTGGTAGCATATTTGGGTTGGTTTTATTCTATCGTGCCACAAGTATGGGCTTCACAAAGTGGCCAATGAGGTCAAGGTAAGATGTCTTGCACACTCACCTAATACAAGGCTTGTGAGGTGGATGATTAGTATTGGGAGCAAAGCCCCCTATAAATTTGAGTTGATAATCTTGGGTTAAAGGGAGAGGTTTGTCAGAAAAGGAGGTTTTGGCATGATTGGGACATGGGCGATGAACTTGGAAACTAGATTCTAAATATAGGATGTTCTAAAACTAGAGACATTGAGTATTAGCATATTGTGAACTTATATTAGCATATGGGGACTCTTATTAGAAAGACATTGTTAGAACGTGATGAGGCTAGATAAGAGTTGATCCTTCAAATAGTTGAAATCATGTTACAGCTACAGGAAATCAAGACATGGATTATTGTATTAGCTTTCATTCTTGCTCTTAAAAACTTTCACTATTGTTTTTTGTTGTTGGAAAACAATTTACATTATAATAACAAAGATTAAATACATAAAGTACAAGCAAAGAAGCATGAAGAGCCATGACCCAAAGGTGCCACATAAGGATGCAGTAGGGAGACCATTTACCAAAGGGAAACCAAATATTATTCCCAAGAAGTGAAAGTCTAGTGTCTTAGTTACAATTAAGAAAAAACAAAAGACAAAATTAAGATGGTTAGGGAGAGTAATATATAGAGATTTTGTTGTGTTAGGTCCCTATATTATCACTATGTCCCCCAAATTGTTATTGTTGTGCCCCATGTAGCCCCCATATTGTTATTAGTGTGCCCCATAGAATCCCATTGTTGTTATTGTTGAGCCCTTACATTATTATTGTTATGTAGGCCCTGATTATAGTGTGACCATTTAGAATCTTATATATACCAAGGAGGTCTCGTCATTGTATCATCCAAGAATTATTTATTTATGTGATGTAAAAGGAGGTTTCCCCCTTGAAGAGGCTTATTTTCAAGTCATTGATCTAACTTTCCTTCTTTTCTATGATTTGGTTATATAACATTTGGTATTAGAGCTCTAGATATTAGGGTTTTGTTGCTTCAAACATGATATCTTGACATTTTCGCTATAACTTTTTTTCGATGAGGCTTCAAAAGCTCAAATTTCTACCACATGGAGCTGAAATATTGATGAATTTTGTGTAAAAAAATCATAGATTGGTTCACCATATTTTCAGAGTTATGGTCCAAGGAAGTTAGGGTTTATGCATGCTCCATAATTCAATCTCAAACAAGTATTCCAAGGAAAATCGTCATAACATTCTCTCATGCATCAGATTTGAATTTCGTAAAAAGTGGTTGAAATTTAAAAGACTATAGTTTCTCGTGTATCATTTTTAGGGTTGAAGGTTGAAACAATGACACGTGGAATCTCGTACAAGTTCACTCTACATAACCAATCCATAGTTAGGTCATCGTGGGATATTTGGCATAACTTTATCTTAAAGAATCCAATCTTGGTTTGACTTATGGTGTTGGAAAGAAACTTAGAGAGATACCACAAGGACAAAAATTTATACCTTGGAGAGGAAAAATTACAGAGATACAATAGTTTCAACATTGAACTCCTAAAAGAAACAAAAAGTTGTGTATTATTTTTAAGTTGCATAACTTTTATTTGAAAAATTAGTTTGAAGAGATTCAAGGGGAATAGTGAAGCACAAATATCACTATTTTCCTCCAAAATATCTCAAAACAAAAAAAATGGATGCACCTAGTAGGTCAACAAAACACTTTATTCTGATGCATGAAGAAGAGGAAGAAATGCAACATGATATATCGAAATTATAGGACCACGTGCAATAAAATTCGTTCTTGCAATGAGTAACCAAAAATGAACTGGAAACTAAGATGGATGGTTAAAAAGAATACATGGGAGTTTTTAAAGTAGACATGGACGCAATGAATGTCAAGTTGAAAGGGTTGATAAAGCTATTGCAAGAAAGGCTTCCTAGTGGTGATAATCCATGACAATCATGATGAGGACAAAAGGAATATGAATTATGATTTTAGAGATTAAAACATTAGGCTTAAGACCAACCACAGTCCAAAGATCGATATGAGGAATTTTGATGGCAAGAACCTGGTAACATTGATACTACATATGGAGCAATTATTTTATATACATGATGTGCCACACACACACAAATGTAGACATTGTATCTTTATACTTCGAGCCCAATCAGTTTGTGTAGTATTGATGGATTCATTCTCGTAAATCAATTGTCACTTGGATAATTCTTACAAATGAATTGGTAGCACATTATTAGGATACAAAGAACAATACCTTCTTTAGCCAATTGCTAAATCTCAAACAAAAGAGTTCAATGGCAAAGCACATTGAACACTTCCAAAGATTGAATATCGAGGCAATTGATATTCCAGAGGAGCATATGATTGATCTCTATATGGGGAGTTTAAAAGATAACATCCAACGTGAGGTTTTCCTTTGGGAACCTAAGTCATTAGATAATTCATTTAGGGTGGCAAGAAAAGTTGAAAGCAAATTTATGGCAATAAGGGAGTCTACTACTAACAACTATAAAGATGGAAGTGTTGTCGCTCCTAGTCTCCCACAATCTACAAGTTTGACAACATAACAACTAGAGGAAAACAAGAGTAAAAGGGATTTGTTACAACTGTGATAGAAAATACACTAAAGGTCATAAGTGCGTTGAGAAGAATTTATTCTACTTATATTGTGAAGAGGAGGAAGAAAAGGAACAAGAAACATCAAAAGAAGAGGATATACACCAGGAACCAACCCCAGAGAAAGAAGAAATGAATTTGACCATATCTTGTAATGAATTGGAGGGAATTACTACTCTCAAACTCTCAAGATATAAGGATATATCAATAAATAAATAAATGTAATACTTTTGATTGATTCAGTTAGTACCCATAATTTTATTCATTATAAGATAGCCAAGAAATTGAATTTCTTTCTATATCCAACACCAAATTGTCAAGTGATGGTTGCAAATGGAGGAATATGTATTTAATAGTCCAATGCTTTCCATTCAAATGGGTGGTGTTGATGTTGCATTACGAGTCCAATGGTTACAATCTATGGGGACAATAGCTTTTCATTTTCAAGAACTTTTCTTGAATTTTTTATGGGAAGGAAAGGAAATTAAATTAAGAGGTGTCACAAGGAAACTAGGGAAGATAATAAGCTTCAATGACATGATAAATATTTTGAAGAAATAACAATGAGGTGTAATTACACAATTATGTTTACTAAATGTTCAAACATAGAAATCACCCATTTCTTCAAATCTCTGAAGAGTCTTGGATAATCATTTCAAGGTATTTGAGACTCCCAAAGGTCTCCCACCTATTCGTGATCATGGCATTCACTCAATTTCAGGAAATGTTCCTCCAAACATAAAACCTTACAAATATCAATATGCTCAAAAGAGTGAAATTGAACATATGGTTGCAAAAATGCAAGAGGTAGGTGTGATTCAACCTATACAAAGTTCTCTCTTATCCAGTAATATTAGTGCAAAAGAAGGATGGATCATGGTGTGTGTGTGCATATTATAGAGACCTGAATAAAATCTCTATTAAAGACAAATTTCCCATTCCTAACATGAATGAATTTTTGGATGAATTACATGGAGCAATTTACTTCACCAAGATGGATATTCGTTCCAAATATCATAAAATTTGAATGAATCCATAAAGCATTCCAAAAACAAATTCAGAACTCATGAAGGTTATTATGATTTCTTGGTCATGCCTTTTGGCCTTACCAATGCACCTTCCACATTTCAAGGTTTGTGTGATGTTATTTTCCCGTAATTCTTAACAAAATTGTGATAATACCTTATCAACCCAAGAAATACTTGAAGATGCTTTAGGGTTGTGGGAATTTTCCATTCCTTTATAGATTTAATTTTGTTAGGGTCTACCTTAACACCCTCATGAAATATTATATGACCTAAATATTCCACCTCCTGTACCCCAAAGAAACATTTGGAGGGTTTTGTATACAATTATTTCTCCTCCAATAGTTTAGACACCCTATCAACATGTTGAACATGATATTTCCAAATACTAATGCAAATTTTCTAAGAAAGGGTTTGAAAGTGGAATTCAAAATACTAAAGAAAAATGCAAATTTTTGGACTCCAGAAGCAAATAAGACCTTTAAGAATTTTAAAGAGGTAATTTGCCAAGCTCCGATCTTAGCTACACCGGACTTCACAAAAACCTTTATTGTGCAATGTGATGCCTTAGGAAATGGAATTGGTGTTGTTTTAATGCAAGAAGGAAGACCCATTTCTTTTGAAATTTGTCCAATCAAAGGAAAGTATTTACACAAACTTGTTTATGACAAGGAAATGTTGGTGATACTACATGTCTTGGAGCAATGACACCCTTTGTTAGGCCCGTATAATACTAGTGTATCTCCCTTATTATTTTTGTTAGTGTAGCCCCCTATTTTTATTGTTATGCCCATGTGTCCCCCATATTGTTATTTTTGTGCCCCATAGAAGCCCACTATTGTTATTGTTGTACCCTTACATTATTATTGTTATGTAGGCCTTGATTATATTGTGACCCCTTATACTCCTATATATATCAAAGAGGTCTTATCATTTGTATCATCCAAGAATTGTTCATTTATGTAATGTAAAGGAGGTTCCCCCCTTGAAGAGGATAATTTTGAAGTTGTTGATCTATATTTTCTTTTGTTTTGTGAGTTGATTGCATAATATCTGGTATCAGAGCTTTGGATTCTAGGGTTTCACTACTTCAAACAGGTAATCTTGGAATTTTCACTATAATTTATTTTTTTCTACCAGGCTTCAGAAGCTAAAATTTCGACCACATAGAGCTGAAATCTTGGTGAAATTTTTCCTAAGGTTGAAACAGTGACAAGTGGCATTACGTACAAGTTCACTTTACTAAACCAATCTATATTCAGGTCATTGTGGAAGTTTGGGAATAATTATTTCTTGAAGAATCCAATCTCGGTTAGACTTACGGGGTTGGAAAGAAGACTCAAAGGGCTACCACAAGACAAAATTTCAGACCTTGGAGAGCCAAAATTATATAGTTACAACCGTTTCAATATCGAGCTCTTAAAAGTAAGAAAAAGGTGTGTGTTTTTAAAAAATTATACAACTTTTTTTTTGAAAAATCAATTTGAAGTGATTCCAAGAGCATATTGAAGTAGAGATATTAGTATTTGGTTCTAAAATGTCTCCCAAACAAAATAATTCTACACTCATTAAGCCCTTAGAAATCTCTACTATGACGCATGAAGTGGAAGAATTGGAACATGATATATCCAAATTATGAGACCAAGTGCAACAAATTTCAAAAAGAGAAACCAAAGATGAACTAAAAGGGGACACTTAAAAAGGGACATGGATGGTTAAAAGAAGAAATAAAAGGTGACATGATTGGTTTAAAAGTAGAAATAAAAGGTGACATGAATGGTATAAAAGCAACCATAGAAGGTTTAATGGAAGGTTTTACAAAGTTGTTACAAGAAAGGCTTCCTAGTGGTGACAATGTTTACCATGAAAATCGTAACAGGGAAGAAAGGAATGCAAACTATGATTTTAGAGACTCCAATGTTGGGTCTAAGACTCACCACATTCCAAAGATCGATATGATGAAGTTTAATGGCAAGGATCTGGTAACATGGAAACTACAAATGGAGCAATATTTTGATCTCCATGATGTGAAAAACACACAAAAGGTACACATTGTATATTTATATTTAAAACCCAATCAATTTGTATGGTATAGATGGTTTTGTTCTTGTAAACCATTTGTCACTTTGACAATTTTTATGGAGAAAATGATAGAAAATTATGAGGATACAAAGAGAAACACCTTCTTTAGTCAATTGATAAATCTCAAACAAAAGGGTTCAATGGTAGAGCACATTGAGGAGTTCCAAAAATTGAATATCAAGGTAAATGATATTCCATATGAGCATAAGATTAATGTATTCATAAGGACATTAAAGGACAACATTTAACACGAGGTTTGCCTTTGGGAACCAGATTCATTGGAGAAGGAATTCAGGATAGCAAGAAAAATTGAAACCAAAATTATGGCAACAAAGAAGTCTACCACTCACAACTATAAATATGGAAGTATTGCTATTCCTCACCTTCCACAACCTACAAGGTTGACGTCACAACAATTGGAGGAAATAAGAGCAAAAGGTATTTGTTACAGTTGCGATAGCAAATATACTAAAGGTCATAAGTGTGTTGAGAAGAAACTATTTTACATAGATTGTGAAGAGGAGGAAGAAAAGGAACAAGAAACATCAAGAGAAGAGGATATACACCAAGAACCAACCTTAGAGAAAGAAGAAATGAATTTGACCATACCTTGTAATGCATTAGCAAGAATTACCACTCCTCAAACTCTCAAGATAGAAGGATATTTCAAGAATAAAAAGGTAATAGTGTTGATTGATTCAGGTAGTACCCATAATTTTATTCTTTGTAAGATAGCCAAGGAATTGAATTGCTTCTTATATCCGGTACCAGAGTGTCAAGTGATGGTTTCAAACGGAGCATGGGGGAATTCACTCAATGAACCTCAGATATATCACATGCGTTTGTGGCATATTAATAAATACCCTTAATTTTACTACATATTGGGAAATCCCTTTAAAATAACATTATTTAACCCCCACCAATATGAACCCAATACAACTTCCCATTTGAAAAAACCCCTACTTTCACTAGATATTGTAGGTATCCATTTTTCATTAACATTTTTTGCACCCCTTTATATTTTTCATTAAATTTAAGCTCCATTTTTTATATTTGTCAATATAAAAACCCTTTACCCCTGATATATCCCCCAATACATTATGTCATTTTTTCCTCAATATATAACCCCGAATATGAACCCACATGGTATGATAGTGATCCCCTAGTGAAGCCCTTATGAAATGGAGGAACTCTATAATATCAAGCTGATCACAGGTGAATATGTGATGAATAATCCAATGCTTTCCATTCCAATGGGTGCTGCTAATGTTGTACTGGGAGTCTAGTGGTAATAATCTTTGGGGATGATAACTTTTAATTTTCAAGAAATTTTCTTGATTTTTTTTATGAAAGGGAAACCATGAAAGATAACCAGCTCTAATGGCATGACAAAGTTTATGAAGAAAGAACAATGGGGTGTAATTGCAAAATTATGCTCACTAGAGGTTCAAACATTAAAATCATCTATTTCTCCAGATCTCGAAAAAGTATTGGATAATCATTCCAAGGTATATGAGACTCCTAAAGGACTCCCACCTATTGATGATCATGATCATGCTATTGATTTGACTCTAGGAAGTGTTCCTCCAAACATCATGCCACCTAGTCAAAGTTCTTTCTCTACTCCAGTAGTATTGGTGCGCAAGAAGGATGGGTCATGCAATGCGTGTCCAGATTATATGGAGCTCAACAAGCTCATTATTAAAGAAAAATTTCCCATTCTTGTAATTGATGAATTATTGGATGAATTACATGGAGCAATTTACTTCACCAAGCTCGATCTTTGCTAAGGATATCATCAAATTAGATGAAGACAAAAAACATTATGAAAACAAGATTCATAACTCATGAGGGTCATTATGAATTTCCGGTCATGCCTTTTGGCCTTACTAATGCACCTTCCACATTTCAAAGTTTGATGAATTCCATTGTCAAACCCTTCCTTAGAAAATTTGTGTTAATATTTCTTGATGATATATTAATCTACAACAAGTCTTAGAAGGATCATCTTCAACATGTTGGTAGGGTGCTCAAACTTTTGGAGGAGAAACAATTATATGCAAAAACCTCCAAATGTTACTTTGGGGTAAAAGAGGTGGAATATTTGGGTCATATTGTATCTCATGAGGGTGTTAAAGTAGACCATAACAAAATTGAAGCCATTGAGAGATGGAAAATCCCCACAACCATAAAGCATCTTCGAGGATTTATAGGGTTAACTGTGTATTATCACAAGTTTGTTCAGAATTATGTAATAATAGAAAAACCTCTAACAACATTACTAAAGAAAGATGCATTTTCTTGGACTCATGAAGCAATTAAGGCCTTTGAACATCTTAAAGAGGCAATGTGCCAAGCACCAAACTTAGTTACACCAAACTTCACAAAAACCTTTATTGTGGAATGTGATACCTTAGGAAATGGAATTGGTGTTGTTTTAATGCAAGAAGAAATACCCATTGCTTTCGAAATTATCCTTTTGACTGACCTTATTAAGATTCTTAAAATCTATATGAACGATTTTTTTTAGGGTTTCTGCGTAGCCCAAGCTGTAGCCGCACGAGGCCTAGGTGATCACAGCGCAGGAGACTGAGCTTCGGCCCCTTCCGTGGCCCCTCTGAAAGCTCCACTGGAGGGGATCGATCCTCAGCAGGCTTTTTCAACACTGATTAAATCGTTGCCCCCACAGTGCCCCCGACCAGCAGTCTCGAAATTTATCAAAAAGCTGGATGTTCTTCAGGAGGGCAGCCTGCCCCCAGTTCTCCCATGCATGGATGCCCTGTCCCTGGCAGAAAGAGGACTTATAGGTCAATTCACAGGCCTCTGGCCATCTCCAAAAACTGTTCAAAGATGGGTTGAAAGGAACTGGTCTGACAAAATACAAGGGAAAATCTCCATCAGATTCTGCTGGAAAGGGTACTTCACCTTCCACTTTGAAACTAAAGAAGATAAGGACTTAATCTTCAGAAATGGGGCCTATTTCATGGACTCAAGGGGCCTGTACCTTAACAAATGGACCCCAGATTTTGATCCAGAGCTGGATGTTCCTAGTGCTATCTTGGTCTGGGTCCGGCTCCCTCACCTCCCTCTTCATTGCTGGGGAGATGAATCGGTTCACGCTATTGGGAATGCAGTCGGCAAATATATTGATCGCAGTGAACCAACAGAAAATATGCAAGCCTGTGTGCGGATCTGCGTTGAAGTGGACCTCGACAAAGGCCTCCCAAAAGCCATCAAGCTTAAAGTGGACGACTGGAGCCACATACAGCAGCTGGATTATGAGCAGATCCCCTTTAAGTGTAAGGTATGTCACGCATATGGACACTTTACCAATAGATGCACTAAGCTTATTGATGTAGAAAATGGATCACAAGAAGAACAATGGGAAATGGTCAAAAAAAAGAAAACGATCTCTTCAGTAAAAGCTCCCCTTGATTCAGGCCCTTCGACCTCTTTTGCAGCCCATCCCACCCCTTCCTCCCCTGCTCCCTCAGAGGCCTCTCCCGTCCCCAGACCCTTCCCTCATCCAACACCTTTTCTGTCCTCTCCCCCCC
>APFE031369297.1:16186-30778 GCA_000404065.3 Pinus taeda
CCCCCCCGATCCCCAGGAGCCCCCTCTCCCTGAAAGCCAACACCATGACACTATCGAATCGTCATTGCCTCTTATTATTTCCTCTCAACCTCTCCTTGATCCTCCCCTCAATAGAATTATCAAACGCTCATCTAAAGATCATGGGGGTTTTAGTGAACCCTCCAAGAAACTTGGCTCGGGCAGGAAATCTTCCAAGCAGCATAGGGATAAGAACGCACAAAAGGACATAGCAATGGGAACGCAAACACCCATAGAAACTTATATCCTGGGACAGCATGACAAAGAAGCAATCAACAAGGACCAAGGGGGGCGAGCAGCTCCCTGCACACCGCATATCTAATGATGAAAATATTATCTTGGAACATCAGGGGACTTGAGCACCCCTCTAAGGTAGTAGCCCTAAGGGATCTTATCATTTATAAGAAGCGAGGAATTATTATGTTACAAGAAACAAAACAAAACCACAAGGAAATGAGTAAAGTCATTGAGCAACAAAGACAGTATAGAGGAGGCATTAATGAAGCAAGAGGAGCCTCAGGAGGAATAGTAAAAATTTGGAATCAAGATATCTGGAACTATATTTCGGAAGCAATAAATCAACACTGGATCAAAACAACTCTAGAAAATAAAGCAGATCAGCAAGCCATTATCATCTACAACATCTATGTGCCGAACCACAGTAGAGATAAGGATAGCTATTGGCATGATCTAAAAGACAGTCTGGATGCAGAAGAGAACACTAACATTATTCTAGGAGGTGACTTTAATTTAATCCTCCACGCCAATGAGAAAAGGGGAGGCAGTTTTACACCTAATCCATATATAATACAGTTGGAAAATATCATGCAGGAGCATGATCTTATGGATGTTCCTCCAAAAAACCGTAGATACACCTAGAACAACCGCAGGATGGGTGCTGGTAACATCATGGAGCGGTTAGATAGAATTCTCATCAATATTACTCTTCTCTCTACATTCTTCGTCGTATATGCTAACATCCTAATGTGCTCTGCCTCCGACCACTTCCCAATAACTCTAACGCTGGAAAATCATAGGCCCCTTAGGCCCATCCCATTCAGATACAACTCTCTCTGGAATGATATACCAACAGTTGCAGGAATTGTTTACAGCTCTTGGATCCAACACGTGGAAGGCTCTCTTGGTTTCATTTGGGAAACAAAACTACGTAAAACAAAATAAGCCATAAAAAAATGGGCTAAAACAAAGTATCAATAACTAGAGAAGGTAAAAAAAGAAATTAAGAACAATTTGGAGAGTATTCAAAGAGCAATAGAGGAAAATGGCCTTTCCCAAGAGAACAAACAATAGGAGAATGAACTCTACTTACAGCTATACCGAGTTAACAGAGAAGAGGAAACAAAATGGAGGCTCAAGTCGAGACAATTATGGTTACAAGGGGGTGACAAGAACTCAACCTTTTTTCACAAGCAAACGATAGCCATAAAGATAAGGAATAATGTAAGCTCCATCCTAGATACTGAAGGTGATAGACAAAGCACTCAGGAAGGCATTCGAAGAGCTGCTACAGATCACTATCGGGACATGCTAACTGAAACAAAGGAAGCAGAGGATTATACAAATTTATTGCAGCATCTCCCAACAGGGATAAGCAAGGAAATGAATGACATTTTAAGCAAGGAGATAAATGAGGAGGAAATCAAAAGATCTATCTGGACTCTTCAACCTGATAAAGCCCCGGGACCGGATGGCTTTCCGATTTACTTTTATCAAGCATTCTGGGGAATTATTAAAAAGGACTTGACAAAAATGCTCAATTGGATCCAACGAAAAGGAAAAATAGGAGGATATACCAATGCCACTCATCTAGCACTCATCCCCAAAGAAAACAGGCCATCTTCCTTTGCTCGATTCAAGCCCATATCACTATGTAACTCCTCCTATAAAATCTTAACAAAAATCATTGCTACTCGCATAAAGCCTTTGCTTCCTTCCCTCATTTCCGAAAATCAAGAGGGATTCTTAGCCAACAGATAGATAACTGATTCCATTTTACTTGTGCAAGAAGCCATCCACTCGAGTCAAACCCGAAACGAGAAAGGGTTTATTCTCAAACTTGATCTGGCCAATGCATTTGACAAAGTGAGGCACTCCTTCCTCTTGGCAGCTTTGAAGAAGATGGGATTTGATGACCACTTTCTCAACCTCATTCGAGCCTGCATTTTAGGGCCATGGATCTCCCCTCTTGTAAATGGCAGAGCTGGAGAAGCTTTCCAATCCTCCAGAGGCCTCCGACAAGGTTTCCCTCTCTCTCCGTATCTCTTCATTCTAATGGTTGAATCCTTCAGCAGGGCATTGGACTTCAACCGGAGGGTTGGGTTAATCACAGGAATAAAATTTGGGAACGGGGTCAAGAACATAAATCATTCACAATTCGCTGATGACACCATGCTGAATGGAGGGGTCTCCACTACAATAGCCAAGCACTTCAAAACTCTCCTTAAATACATGAGCTACTCTTGCGGAGTGGTAAATAATTTGAAAAGCTGCATATATGGATGGAACACAACAATACAAGTGCTCCACAATATTGCCAACATCTTTGGAGTCACATACTAGTATGATTGGACTCACTTCTCTTACTTGGGCATGCCTGTAAGTGCTAGACCTTTGAGAGCAGAAGCCTGGGACATAGTACTCAACAAAATGAAAAGAAAAGTATAGTAGTGGGGATCAATTTGGCTCAACCCAGTTGGTCGTCTCATTCTTCTCAAGTCAGGTATATCTTCTCTCCCCCTATATCATTTTTCTCTTCTTCAAGCTTTGGCCTCCTTCCACAACAAAATGGAAATCGTGCTTCGGCAATTCCTATGGCAGGGGGGAAATGATAAAAAGAAATTCAACTTGATCAATTGGAAGCAGGTGATCCAGCCCCAAGACCGAGGAGGTCTTGGAATTAGATCTCCTAAATTTCTTAATTTAGCCTTTGGAGGCAAAATTGTCTGGAGACTCATTACTGGACCCCCAACATGGTGGAAAAAAGTTCTGGAAATTAAATATATTAATTTTCCTAGACAACAGCTTCTTGATCGAGCTATTCCCAATAGAGACTCCTCCAAAATTTGGCGTTTATGCAAGCGAGCAATTCCACTAATTGCTCAAAATACTTCTAAAATCCCTAAGGGAGGTGTAAGCATCAATATTGGAGCTGACAGAATCATGGGTCAGCAGCCAATAAATAGACATGGGGGAGTCCACCCTACCCTTTCCTTTTTTGAAAGAACAAGCATACAGTTCCTGGACTAGATCTCCCAATGGGATCCTCACACCCTTCTTTGGTCTGGTTGGGCCTTCCCAGCCATACCCAATGGCCTTAACTCAAGTATTTTTGCTCTTCAATCCCATTTGCACAGTATAGCCCTTGTAAAAAAGAACGATCTTGATGAGTTTCATTGGGACCTATCCGGATCCTCTTACACCATCCAAGTTGCTCACCATTACATTTGCAACATCAGCTTCCCCATGCCAAATTGGAACCACTGGAAGATGGTTTGGAAATCCGAGGCAATTCCAAAAATTAAGTATTTTCTCTGGACCCTCCTCAAAGGGAAAGTCCTCACAGCCGAAAATTTGCAAAAGAGGGGAACCAATGGCCCCTCTCGATGTCCTAACTGCTTAGTTGCTGAAGAAGCAATGCATCATCTCTTTATTGAATGCCCTTTTTCCATCGATTGCTGGAGGAATTTATCTCATAACAATCAAATCCCATGGAACACCCAAAACACCATAGGAGAAATTCTTTACAAATGGAAAAAAACTACCCTTGGCAACACAGGAAAAATAACATAGTGAAGAGAGTCAAGGATATTCTTCCCCACAACATGCTATGGAATATCTGGCTGGCATGAAATCGGAAGGTTTTTAAGGATAAGGATTCGACTGTTAGAAGTCTTTGTACCAAGGCAAGGAGTCTTGCCCTTGAGACCATCCCAGTTAAGAATCTGAGAAGTGTAAATGTTAGTGAACTCAACATGGAAGAACACATTTTCATTGGACACATGTTAGACCAAAACACCAGCAATTAGAAGGGAAATGCTGCTAGCAACAGAAACAACAATGTTTCTCCTTACTAGAAGATTAGGCTAAAAGAGGAAGAATTTGCAGGTTGGCTTAAAAACAACAATAGGCATTAACTTTGTTTCAATGGGGCCTCAAAGTCGAATCTCGGGGTAGCAGGGGTGGGAGGAGCTATTTTTAATGCTAATGGGGATAAAATACTCTCATACGAGTGGGGTCTTGGCCACACTTCCAATAACAGAGCAGAAGCCCTGGCCCTTTACCAAGGTCTTATCCAACTTGGGAAGCTTGGTATAGACACAATCACGATATTGGGAGACTCGGTGACAGTCGTCAGTGCAATGGTCCACAACAGGGATCTTCCCAATGCTCTCCTTCAGCAGATTATCAGATGGTGCCAAATCTTAGGACACACCATAAAAGACGTGCGTTATTATCATGTTTTGCAATTGCTCAATAAAATTGCTGACAGTCAAGCCAACAAAGCCTGTGCTAGACCATTGGGCTCCCTTATCTGCAATGACGTGGAATCATTTCAGCATATACCATGATGAAGAGACCTTCGGGATCCAATCAACACCTCAGCTCATCCGATATGATAGTTTGGTCAAAGATTGTCCTCATTCCGCCTGTGACTAAGATCCGCATAGGGATCTGGCAGTTATTTGGAATCATCACTTCCTCACCTCTCGTTAGTGGACCGACTGTCCTTCTACCCCCCGACCATCCCTTCTCTGTGCTTCCGAATTGCTCTCTCGATTCTCCTTATCTCTTTTCGGTTCTCCCCCCACGCTCTTCAATCTCCATCTTGAACTCTATCTATGCCCCTTTTCTCACACCTATCCGCATCCTTTCTATCCCTTACTCTGCCTTTTCGATTTCACGCCATGCCTGCTTGCCTATGAGCTCCCTGCGGCCCACCGTTCCTGTATCTCAGACGGCCTGCCTCTGTCAAGTCCGGGACCAGATAACTCTCCTGCCGCCCATCACTATGCATTATGGCAAATACACTCCCCCCGATTGTGATGATTGTATGCGGACCCGCTGCTGCATTTCAATAAGACTTAACCTGTCATCGCATCCGTCGCAGATCACAAGCTGAGAAGTCATAGATCGCATCCGTCGCAGATCGCAAGCCACATCGTAGATCACATCTGTCGCAGATCACAGTTGTCCCAGATTGCAAGCAGAGCTCGAATAGCTAAGAGCCCAACAAATAATTTTGGACAGCAAGATGGACAGTCAACAGATGATTATGGAGGCAAAGATTGAAAATCAAAGTAGGCTTATAAAAGAAAAATATGAGGCTGATATAAATCTGTTCTGCACAGGATTTCATCTTTACATGAACAGTTCAGACTACTTTCAAACAGATGCACCCATGCTGAGGAGTCCATAGAGATACTGAGATACATGATGGAAAAGAAGAACGCCCTACGTGGAGATGAAGAGGATCAGCCTGAATAGTAGACAACGAGGCAAATGAGTCATATAAATATAGATTGAAAATGTTCTGCAAAAGTTGTTTTCTTTTGTTTCAGTTTGTAGGGGTTTATTTCAGTTTAAATTTCACCTCAAAGCCTAGAAGGCAGGAGCAAGGAGGTTTTTGTAACTGTAACTCCTACTCTCCTCATACTTCTTGGCATCGTATTATGTACCTCGGGGGAATAGCCTTCTCCACCCTTTTTTGAAATATAATATAGAAACCGATGATGTTAAAAAAAAAAGGAATACCCATTGCTTTTGAAAATCGTCCAATCAAAATAAAGTATTTACACAAACCTATTTATGAGTAGGAAATGTTGGAAATATTGCATGAACTAAAGAAATGGTTACCTTACCTAATGGGAAGACACTTGAAGGTAAAGACAGATCATGATTGCCTTAAATACTTTTTGGAACAAAGATTTTCTTCAGAAGAGCAACAAAAAATGGTCACAAAGATTTTGCATTATGACTTTGAAATCATATACAAAAAAGGGAAGCAAGATGTTGTTGCATATGCACTCTCAAGAAAGGATGAGGATGTGGAAGCATTTATTTGTGTCGTTTCTATTACCCAACCTGATTGGATAATCAAAGCAAGGGATGTATGGAAGAATGACAAAGAGGTGCAGACACTTACTAAAAAGTCGCAGCAAGATCCCAGTACATCTCATACATTTCGCTAGAAAAATGATTCATTATGGTACAAAGATTGTTTATATATTTGTAAGAATTCCCAAATCAAATAAAAGATTATTTTGGAATTGCACACCTCCCCCTTAGGAGGGCACTCATGATTTAAAAAAAATTGCCTCATGGTCAAGAAGGATTATTTTTGGGATGGCCTTAAATATGATATTCAGAAGTTTGTGGCAGAATGTTTGGTTTTCCAGCAAAATGAAGTTGAGAAAAATAATACCATGGGTCTGTTACAACCTTTTGCCATTCCAAGTCGGTGTTGGGGGGAGATCCTAATGGATTTTATCTTAGATTTACCCAAGTTTGAAGGAAAGAGTGTCATCATGGTGGTAGTTGATAGACTTACCAAGTATGCACACTTTTGTGCATTATTTCATCCTTTGAAAACCAGTGTAGTTTCTACTGCATTTATGGAAACAATTCAAAATATACATGGAACCCAAAGATTATTGTAAGTGATAGAGATCCCATTTTCACTGGAAATTTTTGGACATAATTATTATGTTGTCTTAATACTCAATTATCTCATAGCTCATCTTATCATCCTCAATGGGAAAATTGCGATAGTGAACAAATGTTTGGAAGGATATCTTCGTTGCTTTGTATCTGATAAAGCAACATAATGGATCAAGTGGTTACCTCTAGCTGAATGGTGGTATAACACTTCCTTCCATACTATAGAAAAAATGACCCCATTTATGGCACTTTATGGATAACATCCACCACCCATCACATCATATTTAAGAGAAAATTATAAGGTTCAAGCAATGGAAGATCACATCAAGCCTCAACAAGTTCTCCAAGTTTTAAAGGGTAAGCTCATTCTGGCATAGAGTCAAATGAAACAAGAGGCATATCAACATCACAATGAAAGAAATTTTGATGTAGGCGACTAGGTATTTATATGACTACAACCATACAAACAAATGTCCCTCAAGCAAGCTAAGAAGGATAATAAATTATCACCCAAGTATTATGGTCCTTACAAGGTGTTGTAAAAGATTGGTACTATGGCATAGAAATTGGAGTTGCCTGCATCTTCTCGAGTACACCAAGTTTTCCATGTTTCATGCTTAAAGAAGGTTATGAGTGACAAGCTCCAAGTTCAAACAATGTTGTGAGAAATTGACAAAGAAGGAAAAATCATATTTGAGCTTGAAGCAGTCACAGAAATAAGAACTCGACATCTATGGAATTGATTAAATTCAATGTGTCTCATTAAGTGGAAGAACTTACCCACTAAATATTCCACATGGGAGAATGATAATTTTATACATAAGCATTCATAACTACTCAAGCATTGAGGACAACACCTTTTTGAAGGAGAAGAACACGTTAGGTCCCTATAATACTAGTGTATCCTCGTTATTGTTATTTTTAGTGTAGCCTCCTATTGTTATTGTTGTGCCCCATAAAAGCCCATTATTGTAATTATTATGCCCTTACATTATTATTGTTATGTAGACTTTGATTATATTGTGACCGCTTAGACTCTTATATATACCAAGAAGGTCTTGTCATTTGTATCATCCAAGAATTGTTCATTTATGTAATCTAAAGGAGGTTTCACCCTCGAGGAGGATATTTTTTAAGTGGTTGATCTATATTTTCTTCTATTTTGTGAGATGGTTGCATAACACCCTTACCTAATGGGAATACACTTAATGTAATATAAATCACGATAGTATTAAATACTTTTTGGAACAAATATTATCTTAAGAAGAGCATCAAAAATTGTTCACAAAGATGTTGGGGTATGACATTGAAATCATCTACAAAAAATGGAAGCAAATTGTTGTTGTAGATGCACTCTCAAGAAGAGATGAGGATGTGGAAGCATTACTTTGGGACATTCCTATTATCCAACCTGATTGTATAACCAAAGTAAGGGATGAATGGAAGGATGGAAAAGAGGTGTGGGCACTCATTCAAAAGTTGCAACAAGATCCCAATACATCTAATACATTTATTTGGAAAAATGATTCATTATGATACAATGATTGCTTATATATATAAGAACTACTAACTCAAACAAAATATTATTTTGGAATTAAAAACCTCTCCTTTAGGAGGGAACTTAGGATTTTTAAAAACTTACCACAGGGTTAAGAAGGAATTTTTTTGGATGGCCTTAAATCCAGTATTCAGAAATTTGTGGCAGATTGTTTGGTTTGCCAACAAAATAATGTTGAGACTATTAAGACCCCAGGTTTGTTACAACCTTTAGTCATTCCAAGTCAATGTTGGGAGGATGTCTCTATGGATTTTATTACAGGTTTTCCCAAATCCAAAGGAGAGAGTGTCATCATGGTGGTAGTTCATAGACCTACCAAGAATGCACACTTTTGTGCACTATCTCATCCTTTCAAAGCCAATACAATTTCTATTGCATTTATGGAAACAATTCAAAAGCTACATGGAAACCCAAATATTATTGTAAGTGACAAAAATCCCATTTTCACTAGAAATTTTTGGACAAAATTATTTTCTTGTCTTGTTACTCAATTAGCTCATAACTGATCTTATCATCCTCAATTTGATGGGAAAAAGGAGATAATGAACAAATGTTTGGAAGGATATCTTTATTTATTTGTATCTGATAAACAAACACAATGGGTTATGTGGTTACCTTTGACAATGGCAGTACAACACTTCCTTCCATACTGCAACAAAAAATACCCCATTTATGGCACTTTATGGATATCATCCACCGCCCATCAAATCGTCTTTAAGAGAAAAATATGAGGTTCAAGCGACAAAAGATCACATTGAGCATCAACAACAAGTTCTCCAACTCTTAAAGGATAACCTGACTCTGGCGTATAATCAAATTAAATAACATACATATCAACATCACAATGAAATAAGTTTTGATGTAGGTAATTGGGTATTTTTATGGCTATAACCATACAAACAAATGTCCCTCAAACAAGCTAAGAAAATAAATAAACTATCACCTAAGTATTATGGTCCTTATAAGGTGTTGCAAAAGATTGGTACTATGGCATACAAATTGGAGTTGCTTGCTTCTTCCCAAGTACACCCAAATTTCCATGTTTCATTCTTAAAGAAGGTTATAGGTGACATCTCCCAATTCAAACAATATTTCCAGAATTTACGAGGAAGGGACAATCATATTGGAGCTTGAAGGAGTCACAAAAACAAGAACCCGACAACTACAAAATCAATTAATTTTAGTATCTCATTAAGTGGAAGAACTTACCCATTGAATATTCCACATCGATGGATGAGAATTTCATACAAAAGTCTCGAAAACTACTCAAATGATGAGGACAACACGTTTTTGAAGGACAGGTGCAGGTTAGGTCCCTATAATACTATTGTAGCCCCCATATTGTTATTGTTTTTCCCCATGTAGCCTCCATATTGTTATTGTTGTGGCCCATAGATGCCCAATAAAAATGAATATACATATTTGTGATGATATTCATCATTAGATAACTATACCTTAATTCACTTCCTAATCAACTATTCTCACAATTTATTACATGTTTTGATTATATTTTGTTTAATGAAATGAGTCAAAGTGAGATATTATGCCTAATGGACTAATGTGCATTAAATGCAGGTTTGTGAGAGAAAATAAGGGAAGATTAAAGGCTGAAACTTGAATGTGACAATGAAGAGAGATTGTAGGAGGTAAATCCTCCTCATTTACTCCTCCCTCATTCAAATACACTAGCGTCAATGTGAGTTATTATGCCTAGTGGACTAATGTGCATTAAATGCAGGTTTGTGAGAGAAAATCAGGTAATTTTGGCAAGATTAAAGGTCGAAACACGAATAGGACAAGGAAGAGATTGTAGGAGGTAATTCCTCCTCATTTACTCCTCCCTCATTCGAATATTCCTCCATTAATCACACTAGCTCAGAGTCATGAAGGTCAAAAGGGAGCAAGTGATAGTCAAAGAGTTAGTTCATCTCGAGTTTGGGAGCCTAGCCTCCCTAGATTTAAGGAAGTCATTGGAGACTTCAGTTGTATAAATAAAGAGGCCTAGAGCCTCACCAGGATTCAAATTTTTGTTGTAAAAACACTAGTTAATTTTGAGCTTCAGACTTGTGAAAGACATTGCTATGTAATTTTTGTTGTGATAATGAGAATGAGATTTTTCTTGATCCAATACTGAGTTAACTGAGTTAACGAGTTAACTCAGGGATGAATCTCTTGGATTAGGGCCCAGCCCTAGAAGCAAATTCTCCTCTTCTTGTATTTGTATCCTTAGATTAATTTCAGAGATTCATGGTTAATTTGTCCTTAGAAGTATTTCATTGCAACTAGTGTAGATTTGATTAGTTTGTTTATTAGTTTGCTCCCATTTGTGCTTTAATTCAACAATAGGTTAGAAGGGATAAAAGGAGCATAAAAATCTGTCAATAGGTGTTTTGGCCTCACCTCTTCCTTCAGGGATTATGATTTGAGGAAAGGACCCCTATGCAGCCCCCAAAAAGATAGAATTCTACTTTCTCATAGAATTTAGAGTTTACTGTACTTAAACCAACATTTGATTAGTTTGCAAGTGTAGGATTTAATTATCATTTCTTCCATCTTCAATCTTACAGTAGATCTCATCCATGATTTCATTTTTTTTTGCAAATTTTCCTCATGCATGAAGTAGACAACTAGCTCATTAAACTCTCCTTTTCTAGCTTATTGAAATTCTTCTTGTTTACATGATTTTTGGGCAAATATCAATGTTTGATGCAGTGCAGGTGTCTTAGAAGCAAAGAGAGATTTCATAGTCAACAACCTCCTCCCAACTGCATCCGTCCATGATCATTCCTTGCTTTCACTAAGATACTCACCGATTTCATCATTTTTCAAGGAAACTTCTCCAAGCATGTTGAGAAAATCCAACCATCTCCCAGCCGTTTTTCTCTCGGCTGTATCCTGTAGAAATACAGGGAATCCTGTAGGTTTTTAGGACATCCTGTAGGTTTTCCTGTAGTGGCTTGTTTTGAGGCTGAATTGAGGGAAAACCTCTAGAAAGCCACACAAAGTCACCTAAATGTATCCCAAACCTTCCAATCATCCACTAGCATCCCTAAGCCACCTGCCACATCACCAAAAGAGATTTGCTTTCACTTGTTTTTCCATGAAAAGATCAAAAGAAAAAAACATATTTGTTGTAGCTATTTACATGCACAACAGTAGAGTGTTGATGCTCTGAATTTACATGCTTAAGATAGTTGAATTTCATCCATGTTAATCTAGAATTCTTTCTGAAACATAGTCTCTTAGCAGTTAGGTAGGAAATGGTGTGGTTTAGCATTGGATTTCAGTCTTTTTCCTTATTGCAGTAGACAAGCTTTCTCTTAGAGTAGATTTATCTTTCCCTCATCAGTAATCAAGCTTCTTATGAATCCTTAGAAGTCTGTCTTGACAAACCCTATTGGTCTCTCGCCAGCTGAACAGTGACAAAAGGCAAAACCATCACTTTTACTTGTGTATACAACACTGTCACCTCCAAGTTTGTACGAACCTCGGGTTGATAAAGTAAACTTGGTAGCCCCAAGAGTTGCAGCATTCTTGCTGCAATACTAGTGCTCATAACGTTTTGGCACCGTTGTAGGGGAGGTGTCTAAGTAATATGTGATTATTGTTTTCTTTTTCCATTCCTTGTTTATGATATTCTGCTATTAGTTTCGTTTCTGCAAGAGTAATTTAGTTGATTTCTTTTCCATTCTGCATTATTTGCTTTCCTTTCCATTCTGCAAGTAAGATTTCATGCAATTAGTTAGTTTTCATTCAGTCTACAATTTCAATTCTAGCATCACTTTCAAAGTTTGAAAAAAACTCAAAACAAAACAAAAACATTTTTTTCATGCCTTGTAGGAATAGGGATAACTTAGGGAAATTTTTTCCAAATTCCCCCACTGCTTCAAACATCCAACCTTCTCTCTTCTTCAGTGGCTGTGAATTGGAGGAATCCTTAGGGGAGCAACTTGAAATATTTGAACAACCTACAGGGGAAGAAGAAGAAGAAGAACCCATTCCTACTGAGCCAATGGCTGAAAATAGAAATGACAGAGGGAATAGAGAAAGATTTAAGGGTGCCTTCCCCATTAGGGAAACCAATGGAGATACTAAGATGAATAATGTAAGCCCCTCTTCCCTTCCTCATTTCCATGGCTTGACCTCAGAAGACCCAGACACTTTCTTGTTTGAATTTGTTGTCATATGTTGAACTTATGACTACACCAATAATGAACATAAGTTCAAATTATTTCCATCCACTCTCAAGGATGCAGATTTGTGCTGGTTCATGGGTTTACCTGGGGATAGCATCAGAACTTGGGCTCAGATGCAACAAACCTTCAACAACAAGTATCGAGACTACTGTAGGTCTAAAGACACTGAAGAGGAAAATTTTAGGATGACCTTAGGAATGATGAATCCTTAGAAGATTATGAAGGAAGATTCCAGCTTAGATACAAAAGGGCAAGGTGTACACTTGACCTTGAGTCACTAAATCTGGTCCTGCTTAGGGGAGTAAGGGAATATCCTATGGATACCATAAACTTGTTAGAAGGAGGGGACATCTACTAGTTACCTTATGAGGATATCAAGACTGTCTTTAGAAACCATTCTAGGGTAGCTAGAAAAAAGTCTAGGGGTAGTCAACCTATGGTCAATCCATCCTCTTCCAATAAATCCATGAAGGGTGAAATTGGAAAGATGTTAGAGGATTTGAAGAGTGAGATGCTGCAAACCCTTTCCCTATAGGTGGACACTATGCACATTAAGAGAAAACATGAGGAAGCAGAGAGAACCTTAGCCATTTTCTTCCCTAGACACATTAGGAAGCACCCTAGGAATGAATGTCCATTGAATTCTATTGAAATATGCTCAGTCTGTGAAGAAAACCACTCAACAATAAAATTCCTTTCTCTCCTTGGACTAAAAGTTGTATATCAAGGAGCTGAAGGCGTAACTGAGCAACTTTGCTACATAAACTAAAGGAGACCTCATGGGCCTAGGCCATACCATCAAGGTCATCCCATGCATACTACAACCCCAACTAGACCACATCCATACTTTCTTGGGGGCCCCCTACTCATCCTTCCTAGGCTAAACCTCCTCCTTGGTCCTTTGCACCTCAGTATCATTCCCAAACAACCAACTAGTCATTTCAACCATATGCTTAGTGTCACACGGAATGAGTCGAGGTTGCGAACAAGATCGACCTTCCTAGTATCTAAAGATATCTAGTGACAAGCAAGCCAATAAAAAACTATCTTTCTCTAAATATGCAATTAAAAACAAAGGCAAACAAGTGTTTTAGGCCTACCTTGGGTCCAATGCAAGTTTGTGGAAGCCTCTCTCCTTCGTTCCAAATGAGCTTCCTTGAAGCGTAAATCTGAAAACACAAACAAGCAAACAAATTAAATAGCACCTGAAAAGCCAATATTATAGAGCATATTCATCATAATGATCAAGGAGATTATGAAACAAACCACATAAGACAATTTGTTGAGAAAAATGAATCTGATTGTATTAATTCAAATGAAAGAAGAACTTTACAACCTGTGCCTTGATGCTGTACAAGCTCCTCCTAGGTTCCGACAAGAAGTCTCCTCCACTTTGACAAGTTTCACTCACTTCCCAATGAAACCAAAAAGTATGCGATCTCTCCTCTCAAGTTTAACTAGGAAGTCCCAATTCCATCAACATTTACCCTCAAAATGTTCAGCTTCTAACCTCCCCAGCAACTGACCCAATGCCTTAATTTATAGTGCAATGGAGGGAAGTTACTAGGTCCCCCTTCAAAGGGATAAAGCCCTCCTTCAAAGGGATAGCTCCTCTTATCAAGGGATTAGCTCCTTCTCTTTTGGGATGCATGAATCACCTTGGAGCGAACAATTCACGTCAAAATTCCTTCTAGAAACATCTAGAATTAACCCAAAGAGAGTTTTTAGGATAAACTTGCGCCTTTTTGACTTTTACAGGGGTACGCACCCACCCCTTTACAGACAGAGCGTGAAGATACGCAGGTAATATGAACAAATGGTGAGGGCCCGCAGGAAAAAGTGAGAGAAAGTGCGAGACCAGAGTAATATTGATTTTCAATGTCTTTCTCTCATTTGAAAAGCTTGACATTAAGAGCTAAGGTCTGAGACTTGCTTAGGAGGACAGTATAAGTGATGATAGACCCATACTGATTGAAAATAGTCATGGTGACGATATTTTTGTGTAACAGATTGCCCCCTAAAGTGCGAAGTCTGTAGTAGATGAGGATTTCATTGATCATTTAGGAAGAGTGAAGTACTTTATCATTTCGAGGATCATATTGCAGAGAGCCCGGTTGGAACCTGTAAAAACATTCAAATGCA